>QLOO01003252.1:0-15046 GCA_003313855.1 Suillus sp. MG131 | reverse complement strand
TCACTGCTGTTTAAAAGAAAATAGATGGAAAATCCAGTATTATCCTTGAAGGAACATGTTCAATTTTTGTATTATACCCCATGCACAGAAAATCTTTAACACATGAATTAATTTTTTCCAATGTTTTGACAGGCAATATGAGAGGAAATTTCTATCTTCTCAATCAATGTTGTTTAGACATTTGTTGGAGAAAAATGGGAATATGCCTGCAGTGCATAATGATGTACAACACCAAAACAATGACAAGAATTTCATGATGACAGATATACATCATGGTACTTTTTGGCATGAGCTGGAGATGAATATCATGTGGAAAGTTGGGGAGTTTGGTACTGTACATGATCAGCTGGTGGAGGGACAAAACTGCCAAAAGCTCACTGAACATCACTATGGACTTCATCTCACAATGAACTGTGACTGGTATTTTTGTTTCTGCATGCATATATCCTTGACAACAGTTTATATTTTGCAGGATGGGGATACTCAAGAACCACCCTCATTCAATGGGGGCTATCTACTATGCTATTAATGACTTACTACTGTAGTGATCATACAATGAGATTTGGTAGAGGCTATGTCTGATGGGACTAAGCCTACCACCTCTCTATACAGGTCTGTGTCTGCCTAGCTGCTCTACTTGCAAGGCAAGAGTGCTTGACCCTAAAGAGGTCTGCTACTAAGATAAGTCATCAAAAGCAAAATATGAAGAAACTGAACCGAAAGCCTGAAAGGCCGAAGGTAAAAAGTGTTGGCCAAAGCGTGGGAAACCTCGGCCAGTTGAGGAAAGGGAACAGGTACTTAACAAACTAATTTGGATATGAAGGGAAAATGAGGGGAAACTATGGGAAATCAAAGGAAACAAGTCGGGACAAGTGAGGGACGAGTGTGCAACAATGACCATGGGTTGAGACTATGGCCTCCTAACCACAGGTCTGAGAAACAAGTGAAAAGATAAATCCAAGTTCAACAAAGTACAAGGAAATATCTAATGACCTGATGATAGGTGTCTCCTACCACCTATGAGTTGGTAAGGTGAAGGTATGAGTCCACACAGTATATAACTAGCTACATAGAAATCTGGAATGCTAGGTGATAATTCTCAGGTCTGGAGATATGTATGTAAAATGCCTGCAGGTAACTGCAGCATGTGGGAATACATGTAATAGCATCTGCAGTCCAATCAGTAATGGAAAATGAGGCAACTACACACCAGTGGGGTTAGGCAGGACTGGATGGACATAGTAGGGATGACAATGCAAGTATACCAGACTGGGTCCAATGTAAATAGGGGTGGATCTGAAATGGGTAACGAGGAATATGGTCAGGACTTGTCCAGGAATCGAAGGGTATCAAAGGATGTATGAAATATAGCAATTGTGAGCTCACAGAATGTCGAGTCTCTACATCACATGACCAGTGCTTCTTACAGATCAATGTCATATGTGCTGCAGTACTCCCAGGCCTGAAGGAACCCAATGTCCAGCAAATTAACCACTGTTTGGAACCCTCAACATGTGATCTCATGAAGCTGAGAATGGTGACTAGTATTACAATCATTATGACATACTGACATATTTTAGGCATCAAAATGAACATTTTTGAAGAAGAGCCTGTGGACATTTATGCAGATTGTGAAATACTGGACTGTGATATGCCAGCTGCTCACAAACTCTCAGGCACTACTGGGCACTCACATGATATACACCCATGCCTTTACTGTGACACTGATATCATGAAGGTCAATATACATGAAGGATTTGAATATAGTATTAGGTCTTCTTCATTCATGTTGTGTTTTTGACCCTTGTATTATCAGGTTGGACAGCATTGGATGACCATTATCTCCTTCAACAGTCATACTACTCCCAAGATGCAAATCCCCTTCATCAGAAAGCCATCCTAGATGACCATGGTGTTCATTGGGTTATACTGAACCTTGTTGCTGGCTGGTTCCCATCAAAGAAAACTACTCTTGATTTTATGCATTGCATATTTTTAGGTAGCTATCAATCTTTCCTTTGAAAATGCTGACTAGGTCAATATCAGGTATCATTACACATCTATTCATGTGGGTACTATTCGGAGAATACATGTTTTCTGGTGTTGGGGGCAGAAACTCACCCAAGCAATGCTTTGAGACCTTGATTAACTCAGTAAAGTGGCCCACTCACATCACTCATCTGCCGAAAAATGTGTAAATGCATATTCTCATGTCATGCATGTGATTTTAACCACCAGGATGTGTAGCTTGGTGAAAATCAGAGTCTGAAGAAGGCAGATGAGTGGCAGAGGCTCCTTATGATCACTCCTGTGCTTCTGTGGTGATCATGGAAGGATGAACATGACAACATCCCTGATGCAGCTCCTCCAGTTCCCCCCAACATCCAGGTGCCTCAATTTTTATGCAGGTGTCAATGCATATATGATGCTGTCCTTCTGTTATGTGTAGGTGTGTGCCTCCTCACAACATGATCAATCTTGATGTCACAGGCTTGACTTGGACAATCATTCTTATCTCAATACTACCTCCATTGCCTCAATTTGAAGATCCATCTCACAATCAACCATCATGCTGACCTGCACCAAACTGGTGCATGGCTGACAAAATATTGGTTAACACTCCTATGAGAGGCTGGGCACACATGGCTCAGAAAAAGATTGCAAACCAGGCTTTTCGAATGATGAATATTTTTGGACATTTATTTTTTGATTCGGTTTTACCTTAACCAACATAATGATGACTCAGCATGAATCTCCCACATGTCAGGTGACTTTGAAAATGATTTCCTGCACAAGTTGCCCTGTGGGAACTAACAGAAAACCCCAAATACAATATGCACCACTTCAGTCCCTAATGAAAAAGTTAAATAAAAAAAAACATGGATAGACTCATACATTATATAATCAGTGCCTGAACCTTCCATGCTTTGTTATGAGAAGTCACATGCCCAATAATATTCCATTGCTATTTGTAATAGCACCACTTAACCCCTTGAAGCTGACTCATACTTACACAATTTCACTTCACCAAGACTAAATTAACCCCCACCTGATATGTGGGAAGACAGTAGCACAGCCACTGATTTTGTCTATATAAAGACCTGCATTTTGCCTAAAAATGAGAGCAGTTTTAATCCCTAGTTTTGATCTGTAAGGTGTGATCAAGATCAGCAACAGGGAAGAGCTGTTAAAGATTGCTAGGGTGCCCTTCTGTGAGGCTTCAGTAAAAGTGTGAGTACACTGTGCTCCACAACTAGCAAACCTGGTTCTGTTCCATCTGTCATTGTATTTTGATTTGTTCTTTGAGTCTCTTTGTTTTTGTAGCATACATTTTCCAGAATTCTTGTGTTGTCTCTTTTGTCCATCTAAGGTTCAGAGTAGCTTAGTGGAGAGACTTTGGAAGTTGAATAAGTGGAAGCTTGACCTTACTCATCTGAGTAGTGATACTGAGCCAGGGTTTTCTTTACCATGAGGCTTTAGCTGCTGAAAGGGGATTTGGTGATGAACACCAAGGATGTCCATTCCTGATTCTGTTTAATATTCATTGTGACTTTCTTGACAGCAGGTTCAGTAGTGTAATAAAGTCCTTTGAGCCATTAGCTAGTCCTGACCTTTGATCCTACCTGCTTGTACTTTGGAAGTGACCTTTATTGCTTCACACATCTTTCTGGTGTTGTTGTTGTTGTGAGACAAGAGTCTGCATTTGTTTGTTGTTGTTGTTATCTCTGTAGCCTGCACACTGTTAGATTGTCTGCTCACTTCTGACCTCACAGAAGACCCTTTCCTGAATGTAGTTTGAATACTACTGAACAGCCACCCTACAAATGACCACATTATCAGTCATTGGTATTTGTTTGAATCACTGACCATGGAGATATTTATTTCTGTAGGTGTTTATCTATAGACACTGCAGGCATTTTCCCATTTTTTTCCAACAAACATCAAAAAAACATTAATTAAGAAGATAGAAATTTCCTCTCATGTTGCCTGTCAAAACATTAAAAAAATTAATTCATGTATTCAAGATTTTCTGTGCATGGAACATGATATAAAAATTAGACATGTTCCTTCAAGGATAATACTGGATTTTCTATCTATTGTCTTTTACATAGCAGCTTACAATAATGTTAAATTTTTGTCCAAATATACTATGTTTTTCAAATGTTTTGTATATATTTGAAAACACAGACAAGAAATTTAACCTCATTGTAAGCTGTTGTTTAAAAGAAAATAGATGGAAAATCCAGTATTATCCTTGAAGGAACATGTCCAATTTTTGTATTATGTCCCATGCACAGAAAATCTTTAACACATGAATTAATTTTTTTCAATGTTTTGACAGGCAATGTGAAAGAAAATTTCTATCTTCTCAATCAATGTTTTTTGGAGAAAATGGGAATATGCCTGCAGTGAGAACAACTATCTAAGAAGACAATGTATCAATGCATATTGCAGATATGATCAAAATATTTGGTCCTGTCTATTCATGGTGGCTATTTGCATTTGAGTGGTTCAATGGCATGCTTAAACATGTCAACCACAATGGTCACAATGGTGGACAGATGGAATTGATGCTCATGTGTAACTAGGTCCAGACCCACCTTATATATGAATATACTCTTTCCCTCCCAGAAGGTGCTCACAACATGAAGCATGCAGTGCTCAATGAGATTATCAAGATCCAGGCACAGCAGCAAGGAAGTATGATGACAGAGATTGCAGTCTATAGAAGCAAAGCAGTTCATGGTTAGTGTTATACAAGCATTCATCTGATGGCTTTTTCAATCTGAGTTCTCACCTAGATAATATCTGCTTGCCACTTCATCAAGCAAAATTCATTAACCTACACACTTTTGGACCAGAAGGGGTTCTTTATCCCCACCTCATCACCTACTGTCACTTACTTTGGCCTGATCTTGCCATTGTTGATGATTTTCCCCCAACCCAGGCATTCCATTCTTTGCCTCAAAAGTGACTCATGCTCTGACTTACATCTGCAAAGATGGAATTCACTATGGTTGCACAACAAATAGGTGAACTCAGTCAGATGCCTATGCTTTTGTTTCATATGGTCAGTCTCACTTTCCAGTTGAAATCATAGTACTTCTTGTTGTTAGAGTCAGCAACAAGGTCCCATATGTATGCACTCTCATCCATTGCTTCAAATCTGATGAGAACATTCCACTAATGCCATGGTCATTAGGACTGTTCAGAGTAAGATTTAAAACATATTCTGAAAAGTCAGAATGCACCATGACAGTTCAGAAAGTGGCTTGAAATTTGTGAATTTAAAACTCCATTTCAAACAATAACATGGGGTTAGGGTTATCTGCCAGTCATATTTTCACTAAGTATTGGTACAAACATTTTCGTAGTCTACACAGAAGAAATACTGCTGAATAAACGTGAAACATGTTGGAGAATGTGTGGTTGATTCATAAGGTGCAGTTATGAGCAGGAAGATGGTGGGGACCTCATGCAAAATTGACTTGCAACAAGAAAGGATGGTCTGCCAGTGGGAGTCTTGGTGCACAAGGAATGTGCCTAAGTGAAGAAATGTGTTGTTAGTATCATCCATTGTGAGAGGGGTAACTTAAGTACCATGGAAGCATCGTTTTTTATAATTGAAAGAAGGTGGAGCACCCGATCAATGTTAGAATCAGATGAGAGAAGATTCACATAGTGCTTATTATCATCTATTTCAGGATCAGATGAGAGCTGACTATTGGACATCTGCATGTTATGAGGATCTGCACCTGTTTGAGTGTGAGACTCAGAGGAGAATTCAGAGTTCATCACAGTGTGTGTAGAGCTTGGTGTGTAGAGTGCAATGTTGCAGTCAACGAGCAAGAGAGAATTTAAACTCTGCTCTACCACAACTGACAGATACCAATGCTGCCTCGTCGCTCAATTCATGATAAACTCATTGAGGAGATTGATAATACTCCCTGGAAGTAGTAACAGCACTTTATGATCATGTTATGACAGATGATCCTGCCAGTGACTCAGATTCCAACATCATCCTCTCTCCACCCTCCCCAATATCCCCCTATCTCTCTGACAGTACTAGTGGCAACTCCAGTGACTCAAGTGACATGATCACACACTACAGTCTTCTCCTTGATGCTATTTCAGCTCTTCAAGATGAGGTTGAAGCTTCTGATGTCCTCAATCAGCCAAATCATCCTATCCCACACGCTCCACAGATTCAACTCTTAAACGACTTTGCTGAGGATCATGTCGATTTATTCCGTCAAAAAATGCATGTCAACCCTGTGGTCTTCAACGCAATCTTAGATCAGATCAGTGGCCATCCAGTGTTTCAAAACAATTCAAACAACCATCAGCTCCCCATTGCCATACAACTCGCAGTCTTCCTCAATTGTGTTGGGCACTATGGAAATGCGGCCTTGAATCAGGACATTGCACAATGGGCAGGGATTGGCGTTGGGTCCATTACCAATTGCACAAACCATGTAATGGTTGCACTGTTAGATCAGCACGATGAGTTTATGTACTTCCCAACACTTGATTTGGATGATGCGGAGAAGGCTTGTCAGTGGGTAGAAGAAAGGACCTGCCCAGAGTGGTGAAATGGCATATTTGCCATTGACAGATCTGCAACCAACCTGATGAACAAACCTGGACTTCATGGCGAAGTCTTTTTCAACAGGAAAAGTGCTTATTCTCTTAACTGCCAGGTTTGTTTGCTTTTCTAAATTCTTGCATTCAATCTAACTTTTCGTAGTTGGTGATCATGCCACACAATCTCTTCATAGCTGACTACTCAGGTGGACATGCAGGAAGCACACGGCACATACGCATTCCAGTCAACTCAGCTCTATTGAGAGCATGTGGACCTTCTTGGCAATGACCATTGGGTATGGGCTGATAGCACATATCCAGTAGAGACATGGTGTGTTCCGCTATTCAAGAAACCATGGAATGGAGCCTTGACACGCAATCAACGAACTTTCAATTATCACCTTTCCCATGTATGTACTCTGAACATCTAAAACTTCTGTTGACTCAATGTGATTCAGGTCCAGGTTTGGGTTGAGCATGCCTTCGCAGCTATTAAAGAACATTTCCAGTCTCTTCGCAAGCTTCGCCACCCTGTCACTGCAGAAAAAGACCTTCACTACTTGAGCTACTGGATTTTATGTTGTTTTATTCTTCACAACATGATAATCCAGTTTGAGGCACAGCACAAAGGTGGAGATATGTTTGAATGGGCTCATTGCCAAGGGGCACAGTTTGTGGCTGCAGCGGGGGATGGTACAGGTGATAATGCTGCTGATGGTACTCCTGGCCAACGGTGCTGGTCAGAGCTCGTTGATTTATTACTTGGCAGTCCTTACAGCATTGATGAAGAGCACAGAGATGAGTAGATATCCTGTCAAAATCTGTAGTTGTACACAAATAATAAGGTCATACTGGGTGTATCAAAAGCATGCAAAGTAAAATGAACACAACAGCAATAGAACTTGAAGATGAGAGCTAATGAAACAAATGTGTGAGGTATAACAAGGGCTGACAAAAAACAAGTACAATCAAGACACAGGCAATGACGAAAATTCAGCAATGGATGGGAATGACAGTACCACTTCACACCAATTCTGCAGGTGCTGCTGTTCTCCTAGCTGGAGCTTGAGGTGGAGGAGTTCTATTTTGGAGGCATGTGTTTGAGCTTTTGCTTCCTCAAGACAAATGTCGGCATTCTTCACTTCAATTGTGCGCTGGTGCTCAAGTGAAGAGCTCAACTGCTGAAGCAACTGTTGGCTAAGAGAGAACATCTGGTTCCATTCCTTTTCATGGATCTGCAACTTCAGGATTTTCTGGTCTGCTTTTGCACTGTTGCGCTCAGCTACCACCCCCTGTGCAAGCAATGCATCTTGTCACAAACATTGGTGATCTCAGACCACACACATTTGACACTCTGCTCCTTGGTGGACACCAAAGTGTGTGATGTTGGTGAATGTGTCATAACAGATCCAGATGAAGAATATGATCATGCTGATGAGCTTATGACAGAGGATACCACAGAAGAAGGGGGCCAGTGGGGCTTGAAAAGAGATGTGCGGCTGATGGCATGGCTTACATGGCTAGCAAATGATGCTCATGATTCGTGTGCTGGGGTGTGGGGGGGTGCCATGGTGGGTGAAACAAGAATTTCAGGAGGTGGTGAAGGAGAAAACGAACGTGGGCACTTGTCAAAACAATTCTTGCTGGAAGTCGCGGTCTCATCCGCTGTCATGTTATAATCTTCATCAGCATTGGCAGTAATCTCATCATCATCAGCGATCACTTCATCATCCAACACATTGTAATTGTTGTTGTTGTTGCCTGCAAATGATGTACCTCGTTCTGGGCCATCTAGCTCAATATCAGCATGAATATCGTAAAAATCTTCATCCTCCTCCAGAGCAGGACAGCCACTGGCAGCAGCTGTAGAAGCAGGAGCACTTTTCATGTTCATGATAGACAGAAGGTGGCCAGAGTGATCAGCTTTGTGATTGGATGAGAATGCCTTGGGGGCATATGATGGGATGGTGTGCCATAATTCATCAAGGTCATCATAGGTTGGAAGCTGTCTTAGTATATCCTCTACAGGTTGATTAGCATTGGCTTAGTATAAGATGAAAAGACTCACCACGTAGATTGGCTGCTACACTTGGATCGGTGGGGTCAACTCCACTGCCAGTCTGATTAAGTCTTGACCGTTGTGTTTGGTATTTGTTTTTGAGGCTAGATAAATTAGCATATAAATGGTGAAGGAAAGGAAAAATACTCACAAGGTAAGATGGTTTCCAACTGCAACTGTGAACTTTTGAGGATGTGCCTGATAGTAAATGCTATACTGAAAATCTTTGGCAAAAATCTCCTCTGTGATGATGGCATGGATGCCACCCTTTTCTTTGCTGGAAGGCTGCAAGCCACTGTCATCATCTTGCATAGTTTGGTTCTTCTTTTTGTTCTCGCTGAATAGTACACAACAGTCCCCACAATGAGCCATAAGATAGGCAACCAGGGAGAAGGTGCGATCTATGCCCCCACTTTCCCATTTGATGTTGAATTTTGAGGAAATGACAGGTGTGGTAGTAGGAGGGGGGGAGGGGGAACATTGACAGGGGGAGGTGGAGCACTAGCATTCATGGTATTGGCTGGATCAGTACTTCCTCCTTTTGTCCCTCCCCTAGTCCCTCTTGTCCCTCTCATTTGGCCTCTTGCTCTACCTTGGGTGGTCCTCTCTGGGTCACTCATGGTTGATATGGGGGTATTATTGAGCCTTTGCAGTCATTCAGACTGCCGTACACGAGGGTGAAGGGCAGGCATGGTACTTAAAACTCCACATGAAAATTGCCAAATGCATGCCGTGCGTTGGGCTGTGTTAGAGCCCTTACTGAAATTTCAGGGAGCAACTTTGAATGACACTATTATTGTAAATACTTGTCCATCACTCATCAACCTTGATTATTGATTTATTTCAGTGGGCATCCCCTTGGGATTCATACTTCATATGCAAATAAGTTTCTTCTACATGAAGTCATTCCTGTCTCATGCATCATGTGTCCCCTTGCCCTCATTCCTGTCCATTCAAATGTCATTAAGAAAATCTCTAGGTTTCAGTGTCTTTCAATCATGTACAGCTCTCAACAAACAGTAAGTCTAATAGTCTACTAATACACTTTGAGCTCTGCAGTCAGGAATGGAGCCTGAAGAATACTTTGATGATGACAACAACAATGGAGATAATGCAGGTGGTAGGCTTCAAGTTTGATCAGTATGAGTCACTGTCAATGTCAGGTACATACCAAATCAATTTTACTCAAAGTCACTGGACTCATTTCCATCCTTTCCAGCTACCACTTTTGATGCACTAGTGACAGGCAGTGCCTCTTCAACAGCTTTTGCTTTCCCTTTTCCCTTTCCCTTCCCCTTGACTTTTTTGCTCTCCTTCTCATCAAGCTTGATTTTTTTCTTTGCCATATATTCTCTCTTCTCAATCTTGATACATTTCTGTCCTGTAACACTCTCTTCAGGATCTTTTAACTCCCCCCACACCTTACCATTATCAACAAAAAATGCTAGTACATCAAACTATTGGTTTGTGGAATCCATGAGCTACTGCAGTGAGACCATCCACCTCCATGCATGATGCTCAACCTTTTGAATGCATGGCAGCCCAGCCTTTCCTACCAGCCCATAAATACATTTGGTGTATTTTTTTGGCAGCTCAGGATCTTGTTGAGTATCAACCTCTGCAATAGATATGTTCCTCTTTCAAATTTGTGAGAGGATTATTCACTTTGTGTATACTGTAACTTACTTTATCACTGGCTCACATCCATGGCCTTTTAAAAAGCATCCTGTTAGCTTTCCTTCAGCATCCCTCTCATCCTCATCTTTGGACATCAGCTGCTGAATGAGAGCTGTCTTGTATATGTTGGTTTTGTATTTGGAGTCATCTGGTAAGGCTTTGAACTTGTGCTCTCACACCTCCAATTTCTTGATTTAATTAGCATCAATTTAAGGATGGCAAGATGAACTGAACTCACCCCAAACTGATAACTTTGACACACTCCCTTTGTCAATGGAGGAGGATCACCAGGTTTGCCAAGTCGCTGTACACTGGCTGTTGTAGATGCAACAGCAGAAACCCATATCAAAGAAATATGCCCTGCAGACCAAAGAGCTTTTTGCAAGCTGTGGTACTTCTCAATCAGTCACTTGTAGAGATGCTCTTCACTAATAACCTTCAAAGCCTTGTCAGCCAACAGACTGAAGAGGGCACCTTTTTCATAGATGTAGGTCCAGATCTTGCAGAGACCTTCGTGATTATCCAAGTATGTGTGACTCTCTTCCTACTGAAAATGAACTAATTTTGTGCTAGTCACACTATCAGTTGGCCATGCCTCGCCATCCTTTGGCTAGCTCAGAGGCAGGTGCTTAACCTGAAGGTCTGGGATCCCCATTGTAGTGTGCAAATCCATGCTGCACAACTGCCTAAAGATAAGATATGTGAGTGTTTGTTTCCAAACTCAATTCTCACCAGTAATGCTCTATCAGAGTATGCCTCAAGACTTGCCCCAATATGGTCCATCTCCCTATCACTGTCATCTGAGCTTTCTTCATCCACACCATCTACATCTCTCACTGCTAGTGCTCTCTGAGTCTCTAAACCTTTCATGGCCAGGACAACATGCTGTTTGGCAGACCTATCCAACTCCCTGAGGTATTGCTCAAAGTGCCTGCACATTTGTTGATTGCCAGCCTCACAACAGTGACTCTGGTGAGCTATCATCTGCACTACCTGCTGCTGACATACTCCATCTGAATTCTCCAGCTCTGCGATACATTGGTTGAGCCCTTCAATGAGCAAGAGAACCATAGTTTTCAACACTTTGCTAGTGTCTCCTGCCTTCAAGTCTGGAACTGCCAATGTCGATACTGACCCTTCCTGCAGCACTAGTCCTGAGTAGCCATAGTTCATGGGAGGTATGCTAAATCCCCCCTGCATTGTCATGCTTTCACCTAAGGCATCTAGGATCTGCCCCAGTGCTTGGTAAGGGAGGTCCATGGTATTCACAACAAGGAGGATGGGGTAGTTGTCAATGTTCTGCACTTATCTTCATGCTGTACTTTTGTCCTGCTCAATGTCTTCAAAGCACACATGTGTATCAAGTTCTATTTAATGAATTTAGAAGCACAGGATGGCATCAAGATAATCTATGGAACATTCTTGGCAAAATGCATGGTGTATTTTGAGGAAAGTGATGTTGATTTCTGTAAATACTGATACACTTTCTGCTGATAGAGTTCTGAGGGTAATCTTGAAATAGTATTGGGAAGTCTCACACTTTTCTCTCAGTGTCCTGCATCCATATTCTGTGGTGTTATGCTGTGTAATGGAGTGTTGAGATTTAAATGGTCTCAAATTGCACATAGGAATGTTAGTATGAAAGATGACCTTCTTGGGTGCTTGGATGTCTCTGGTGCTGATGCCAATGCTCCGTCTAGCACTGCTTTGAGTTCATTCAGTGGTATTAGCTATGCTCTACCATGTAACAGGTGTCATGCTTTTAATCCAGCTGCATAATTTGCAAATTCTGATCCTGAGTAGGGCCCAGTGCAACTGCCTAGGAAATCAAGAAGCAAGCTATTGCAAATGTGTAGTTCAAATAAAAACTACATACTCTATCTAACCATCAATAAATCAAGGTTTAAGCCACTTATTCAGCTGCTTCCAAGTGAAGCTTGTCAACCAGACAGTTTAAAAAGCAGCAGCTGATGCAACATCAATATCTCAAGAACCTAAGAAGTGTGAAGAACCACTGCTTGATTTATCAAATTTAATGACAATAGTAGGTATATTGTATGCTATCAACAATGACGGATCATCATGGTGATCCCTCTTACATGCAGTCATCATGTACAGTTTTCGACCAAGAATTTTGAACCCAGAGTCACTGTCCAAATTGCACCTTAGTTCAAGGTTATCCCGGCATTCAGAATTTCAGACACCATATCAACACCTAGAGTCACAGGTTCCATCATAAGCCTTTGCTGTAGCTTATGCTGAGCAACTGGATTCCGACATTACCGTTGACAAATCTATCAACACCTAGGTTTGAGCAAGCAATACAAGAAACGAAAATCAACACAAAGGTATCATACTGCCAGCAGATGGAAAGTCCCTTCCGATAAATCTTACCGTAGGATGTGTGAGATACATGAATATGGCCCTCATCAGGTCTTAAACACTACAATGAGGATGAGGAGTATTAATATGAGAAGCGCAATCGTGACTGTAGAGCCTGAACCAGTAAATGAGCAAACTGAACGTCCAATAGTCATCAATGAATAGAAGTTACCATTTCGTTTCGCGCCCTGAGCAACACGTTCAAGTTTGCGCCTCGCACTGGACATGCGGGCACCAGTACCGTCGAGCTCAGTGTCTAGTGCATCAAGAAGTCCTGTATGTACTTCGAGCTCGTCACCTATCTGAAGCGAAATGTGATGCTGTCGACCAATTGAAGAAGAAAGGTGGTCAAGATGAGCATCTTGCGCTAGTGCATCGGATGTTAGAAATCATAAGTTAGGTATTAGTGATGAGCTTACCGTCCATCATCTGCCTCTGTTGCATCAAAATACCATTTTCATCTGGATCCGGCGAGGGATCGTCGGTGTATGGTTCGTAGGTTGTCTCAGGACTCGGAACACGTTCAGCTAGAGGTGGGGGTGACGGTGGCATTGGAGGGGGTAAACTGGTATGAGATTTTAGAACACATTTGTGATCATAGAAGGCACAACACACGTATGTAGTCCAGCCTTCTCCGCTGCTTCTTCCCCAAACATACCGCGCAGCCGTTCGTAGTGTACTCTAAGACTTTCCGCAGCTTCATCATCGGAAGCGGTGCGCAGGGTTATGACACCATCCCTAATCTTATGTAGATTGGTTGATATTAGTTGCAGATGGAGAGTGGGATGGGAAGCTTGGAGGCGCTGCCGTTCAAGCAGGAGAGAAAGTGTTGAGGTAGCAAGAGATGTCAGCTTTGCAGCGGACATGGTTTGTGTACAGAGGTGGGACTCTAAGGCCCCTCGAGTGGAGTGGATAGACGGGTGCTGAGAAGGAAGAAACTTTGAAGGAGGCCTCTGAGAGTTGTTGATATTGAAGTTTCGCAGCCCTGGGGTTGGGCAACTTGGGACACCCGCCGGCGACATAAGTCACATGTCATATCACGTGAAAGAAAACACGTCCTAAAGTGACGTGTCGCGCCAGCGACTAGTCGGACTAAGTTATCTTACCTTCATCTTCATAAATGAAGCAGATATGCACTTTGATAAAGCCCTGATTTTTAATAGCAAGTATGAGATACGCATGTAGCCAGCGAATCAAATAACATATTATATTATCTTATCTTATCTTGCTCTGATTAGTCATATCTAACACTAAGTAGTGCTCGACCAAGTTACTTACGATCTCCAGCACGAGAGCTTGACACGCAATCATCATGTCAGATAAGTCTCTACCTCCCGGTGCTTTTGAAGCATTACAACGCCCTTCGAATGCTGGAGACCGCTCCACAATTCGCAAACTATCTGATTTCGAACAAGGCATACTTGCGGTTTCTGCATCGCACGATAAGGATCTGGGAGAATTGACACACAAATTTGATCTTCTCTGTCCCCGTAACGGATGCGGTAGCGTGATCTTGAAAGCGGGCGTCGGCCGATGGGTAGAGCGCGGTAGTGTCGAGGTCCGACTCGTTTCTAATTAATCCATACCATCGACGTCACTCAGCGATGTCGTTAGCTCGATATTGCAACGGAACCTCTTCACCCAGACCTGCTAGCACTGCCAGCTCCACCTGCGGCTACGCAATGGTGGTTGGTGACTCCAAATATGATGGAATTTGAGAACATTGGTTTTACAAGGCCTGTCCAGCAAGACGGTCAGTATAATGCTGGTTTCGATTGCTGTTCACCTGCCCTAATAATGGAATGCTAGCAGCGGTAGCACAAAAGCTCAAGTTCCTAATATGTGCAGAGTGCGACCTTGGCCCATTGGGGTGGTGCGAAGAAGGGGGTAATGAATTCTGGCTCGCTTGTTCACGGGTGGGATATCGCTGAGACATCTTCTGTCATGTTGATTGGGAACTACGCGTATTTACAGATTACTGAACACGTCACAAAGTCAGACAAGAAATAATAACTGCATGTGTAGCAACAAGCTGAGACCTGCCAGTGCTGAATTTCGAGGTGACAACCCCAGAAGGCCCGACTCGTACCATATTCAGATCCGTCTTCTCAGGGTGGACTCAAATCCTTCAAGAAGTCCTGATTAAATGATCTCGAGCGGTTGCATGAAATCATTCGGATGCATCATGAGATCACATTGTAAATCGGATGCTCGAACTTCGAAGCTAAATTCACACTCAGTCTATATACTACTTCATCAGCTAAAACTCAGCAAGATCTAATCTCGACTCCTCATCCGTGGACTGGCTCTGACGAGATATGTCCAATTTTCCAAATGAACAGG
>QLOO01003251.1:0-10665 GCA_003313855.1 Suillus sp. MG131 | reverse complement strand
CGTACACATCACAGTCTCACTATCAGCAATATAATTCACATCTCTCCCGCCAGTCATCTTCTAATGAACAACAACACCTGCAGCAGCAACACTTACAGCAGCCACACTCGCATTATCCAGCCTACCATGGCCTTCATCGGCTGGGCCTCGAGCATGTCGAATACCCGCCCGCCAGTGGCACCTCCATTCAGTATAGACCCCCTGCACGCCCTTCATACCACTCCAACATTCTTGCTCCCGAGTTCTATGAACACATGAATCAAGACCTCCCCCTACCCGCTCACTCATCTCACACACATATCGAACAGTCGTCCATATCGCCGTCTAGTTCTCTTGGGTCGCTCTCGACATTCCCTGCCACCCCCTCTACCGATGAGAGATCTAGGCACCTTCTCTTTGAGGACGCTGGACCTTACCTGCGTGAGACACTGCACATTCCACCGTACAAAGAAGTCAACTTGTCGGCTCTTCCAGATCCTCCTGAAGGGGAGAAGCCAAACCAGCCATATCCTATACTGATCAAGCTGGCAATTTACGGAAGCCCGAATAAGCAGCTCACACTGCAAGAGATCTACGCAGCACTCGAGGATCGCTTCCAATGGTTTAAGGTTCGACGACATGAGAAGGCTTGGAAGGTGGGTTTTCGTTCCGATTCGTCACCCATTGCGCCTCATGGCTATGCACAGAACTCGATTCGCCATAACCTTTCTTTGAACAAAGTCTTCAAAAACGTGCCTCGTGCCATCACGGAGCCGGGCAAAGGAAGCTATTGGCAACTCGACTGCTCTGGTGGTGAGGGTTACAAGCGCCCTCGTAAGCGCCGCAGCAAGTCTGCTCGAGCAGCGCTTGAACAGGGCGACGATGACGATTCTTCGTCGGAAGGTGACATGCAGGGGACGACTGCACCTCAGGCTAGTGTGCCAGCAGGTTCGAATCACGCTCCAAATCATCCTAGTCCTGCAGCATCCGACGACTCCTACATCGATCCCGAGTTGAGACATGGAAGTCACATTGTTGGTGAAGGCCGAACCCGATCTGCGTCGCGCAGGCCCGCAGCCACTAGTCCATATCCCGTCCCTGGTCCTCATCAGTCACCTAGGTATCTGCAAAGCCAGTTGCCGCCTCATGGAAATCTGGAATCAGCGCCGAGATTCGGTCAGCCGTCATTTGGGCAGGGAGGCTTCGGACGCCCTGGGTTCAGTCAGATATCAGCAGCCAGAGTACCTCTAATCTCTGCGCCTTCATCCGCAGCATTCGTGGCGTCATCTCCCGCGACGTTCGGCTCTGTTCCAGTGACGTCCACCCGATCACAACATGATTTTATGACCCAAGGTCGCAACGCACCTATCACGCAGCCTACTCCCAGATCGGGCATCGAGTACATCCACGAGGGTGGCTTGTCTAGTGCTAGACGTGTTCAAGACTACCACCAAGGACAGTACCAGTCGTCTCAAGGCTCGTCGTCGTCGCAGCAGAGTGACTCTAGCTATCCTCCTGACCCCAAAGGAAAGGGCAGGATGTGAGCGCGCCATCGCCTCCCTCAGACCGATGGTCCCGCATTCCTGCATGTATGGGGGATCATCGACAGTCTTCCGTGCATGCTCTTCATCCATTTCTTTCTAGTTGGTTTCCTCAGGCTTGGTTTTAATGAGCACTTCTCTTCTCTCTACCGTCCCATGCACTAATGATATTCCTTGACGTTTTTTACTTTTTCATCCTCCTGCTTTTTGCTTGTTTTCCTCTTCATTTCTTCTCGATGATGTGATATAGAATCTCACTGCAATGTTTGTGCTCACGTGTTCACGACCCCATCTACTTACATTCCTGCAATTCACTATCGTCCATGCATCAATAATCGCCTATGTTCTGCCTCACAAACTGTATCCCAAGTCTCCATCATTGCTCCAATATATCTATATCCAACATTCAGACTCGATTGTCATGTGCTGAGGCCCCGCTGTCTCTCACCGTCATTTCAACTCGCACTGCACCTCACACGGCTTCATATGGCAGACGGTCCTGCACAATCCGATATGCATATTTATAATACACAAGTTCATGGAACAACAATATCTATCTCATGATAAAAAGAAGTATACATGAGGAAGAAATGACCAAGCCACGAAGACTTCAGATTCGACGATGCATCGGGAAGCACCGGCTGCACTATCGGAAATTGACACAAGTCAGGAATCACTCTGTCTTTGTCGGCTTCCAACTGCCTGGACCGAACCCCCTAGGTCCCAGCGCCTCATCGACAACATGCATCATCGCGAGGACCTTCTCATCCTCCCATTTCTTTCCCACAAGCTGAATACCAACAGGCATACCCTCCATCGCTTTAGGATCGTAAACGGGATTCATGCCCAGGTACATGCGTTTATCCAACACTTTCGATCGGCCTGAGGCACCCGCCACGAAATCTGTTGGTAGTTGGTCGGTATCTGGGTTCACGCGCGTCACTGGTATAGTGCCGACAGGAGAGTCGACAACGTTGAACATAATAGTCGCGGCTGCGAGCGCGGCCAAGTATGTGGAAGCCCTGGAGATCATGAGCTTCACAACCAAGAAGGAAGGTACTAGAACTCACCCGTGAGGTATCACTGGAAGGGATTGTACAGGTGTGATGATCCCGTCGAAGCCGTATTTGTCCCATACCTGGGGGAGATTAGCGGAGGAAAGTCCATGGATGTCGACACGCTTACCTGTTCATACCATGCAGTAGTAATCTTATTGCGTTGGTCGGTCAAATCCGTGAATTCCGAGACAGATTTCTCTCGTGCCAACGAGAAGAAATGCGCGAAGAGGGAGTCGCCTATGACTGTCTTGGCGACCCAGCATGCCAGGTTACGAACGAAGGTCGGTAATCTGGGGCCCAAGGTGACCAGGAACAAACTGTCCTCCTGCCAGTCGGGTTATGCATGAGCTATATACGGTATATTTTGATTTAAACTTGCCATAGGATCTGAATCAAGATGTGACAGCATCTTCTTGTAACCGTCGGATGATGCGAGTCCCAGGAACACCTCCATCGCACTTGCGTCTTGATAAAATGTCAGGAAGGAGAATGAGGTCAGGTTCAGAAGACATACTCAGAGGAGATGTAAACTCGATACATTCATGTCCCTGCTTCCTGAGTGCTGAGACCGTCTCCAGTACTGCTCGCTTGCACGCAGGCGATGATTCTATCATGCTATCTATAGGGATCCTATAAGCAGCAAATCACAACGACAAATACATCACGGTACCAGAAAGGTAATATCCAAAGCGAAGCTTGGAAGGGAGCTCGACGGCTTGGTACGGCATAGGAATATTCTGGTGAGAAGAGTCCTTTTGCCCAAAGATGGTTTTGCTGAACAAATCACAGTCCTGGACAGACCTACAAAATAGTCAAGAAATGAACCAAGGAATGCAGGTAGCACTTACCGCGCTAGTGGCCCATGAGAAGATCGAACTGCTTCAAATCCAGGCCGGGTGGCTGTGAGAGAAAACCAGTTAGCGTCTCGGTTGCAAAAATAGAGAACACGACCTTCCTTGTGTACCAATAGAACTGACACGTTCAGCCGTCGGCTTCAACGAATATATGCCGCAATACGATGCTGGGATACGTAGGCTTCCCCCGATATCAGAACCAACGCCAATGGCGGATCCGTCCATGGCAAGCAAAGCTCCCTCTAGCACCAGACACTGTCATTTACTGAGAGGCTCACAAGCATATAACGAACCTCCACCAGAGCTGCCTCCACATGTATACTTGTTGTTCCAAGGGTTTGTCGAGCGACCCCAGAGAGGATTAGAGCACTCGAACGCGAACATTGTCTGCGGTACATTGGTCTTCACGAAGATAATAGCACCAGCAGCTCTGAGTTGACTAACGAGCTAAAAATAACGATGAAGAGAATTGGTGAATGTTATAACAAGGACGTACGCAAGCGTCTTTTGTGCCCGGGTTGTTTGCCCATGCGGTGAACCCAACAGTCGCGTCGTATCCCTCGATCCGGTCTATAGCAGGGTTCAGAAATGTATCAGTCGCACATGGAGCGACGTACAATGATCCTTGACGCTGAATGGAACACCATGGAGAGGTCCCCGCAATGTCTTTGTGCTCGCAAATTCTGCATCAAGCTCGTTTGCTCGTTTGCGGGCGTCCTCGTATAGGACTGTGAAAGGTACCAGGATGAAAATACCGGAATAGAAATGGTGAATCTACTCCCCTTCTGTAAGACAATTTGTCTCGGCCTGAGCCATGGCAGACCGCGCAATGTATGCCTCGAGGACTTGAGAAGAGGTCCATTCTCCTTTGGCTATCCTTTGCACAATTTCGGTGGCTACAAAAATCATGACACGGTATGCATCCCTGAACGGATCGCAGACTAACCCGTTGCTTTGGTATAGATGTCATGGTCGTTCGTCAAATAAGGACCAGCAAAACCTAGCGCCTTATCTCTTGCATTCCGCTTTGACGTGATGATGCTGTTTCTTTGTTCAGCGCTTCTCATGGTATAAAATATTTGGGAGCAGTGAATGATGGAATGGGGGAAAAGGAATACACCATCAGTCTAACAGCTAGATGATTAATGTACACCCTCACAGCGCCTCACTCGAACCGACTCCTTCACACCGGTACCAGTGCAAGCTAGTGCATCACGTGCATGGGATTGTCCCACGGAGCGCAGGAAAAGCGTGTACTATCTCCATATTTCCATTTCCATCACAGTACTCCGTGGCATCGTGTCATCATATCATTTTCCAATTTTATAAACTTTTACAAGACTTCCCCAGGTTCCCCACAAATCATACTACGCACAATAAGGTCCATCTGCCTTCGTTCCAAAAGCTTCTTCAATCTCTCGATCATCTCTAGACGCGTTCCTGTCGGCACGATCGAGGGGTTGATGTCGGCGTGAGCTCGGAGATTGCGCATGAGCGCGACATTTGACAACAATGGACAGGCAGAGGGATCAGTGATCAGAGGCAACGCAGGGTCAACGAGGTACTGCTTGTGTAAGTCTGCAAATCAGGTAAGCTGTGCTAAATGATCAAGAAATGCCCAACTATCGATGTATTTCTCGCATTTAAATGGGATTGCAATGTCAATGATGCGATCCTCGGTGTGGATTACCGCTGCGAGCCGACGAAAACCAGGCATATCAATTCCAGTTGCCTGAATCGAAAGATATCCAAGGTTGGTGAGCAGAAGGATAGCAGGTATTGCGTCATCGTCGATCTTCGGATTGTGTGCAAGGTTCAGATAATGCAGCTTCTCTTTGAGGGTGACCAGCAAGAATACTCTGAGAAACCGTCAGTCATCATGGACATACGAAAAAACCGATGGCCAACGCTTCGTTTCCGATATCAGTTCCCTCGAGGTGAAGTCTTTCTAGGTTAGGAAGTTGTTGAATGTGAACAAGGTCAAAGTCGCGTTCCAAGTGGGCGCCATCGAGGACCAGCTCTTTGAGCGTCAAGTAGTAACCAGGTCTGCTGAACACTGTCCGAAGTCAAGCCTGCAGCAGGGACATGTTGCCAAGAGCTTTACCGCGCAAAATATTGCTTGAATGTAAATTTAGCCCATCTTCCTCGCACATTGTAGGGCCTAACTCCAGTCTATCGATATTGCCACCTCGCAGGAGCGTCAACACGGTTTCGGTAAGGAGTCCTAAAGCCATTCAGCATTTATGACAGGAAGAGACATTCCTGTGATTGATACCCCGGTCTGCCAGAACGTCTGTGATTTTCTGGTGAGTGAGGTGCAGAACGGCAAGAGGGTCTCCTAGGAACGTCTGGTGCACACCCGTGCCCGGGATGACCATTTCGAGGCGATTCACCAAGTAAGAAAGGTCTATTGGTGTCTCATCTCCTGTTTCAGATTCATAGACCCACGCTGAGATGCATATAATCAGTATATGTACAGGGAGGACTCAGAGCAGGAGCGAAGATAGACGTTTCCTGAAGGGAAAAAGAGGGACACCTGCAAGAGTCCTTGGAATATCTTGATATGACACTGCGAGTGGATCATGACGATAAGACAGCGGAACGATTCCAGCATTGTTGACAGGGCTCGTATGAAGTGACTGTGAAGAACGACTTCGTTTCGACGGTCCTCCAAGAAAGTTGGGGTCCTCAGGCTCGGAGGACTCTCGACGACGCTTCGTAACACATTTGGAAGCTCTTCTCCATGCCAATCTAGCTAACCCACGTCGCAATACCGGCAAGTCCGGCAAATCATCTGAGACCTGATTTCGTGCGAGAATGATGGGTGACTGAACATCCGGGCTGCTCGGCCATGAAGATGCATCTAGGGTGTTATGAGCGATGGCATTGTTGCTATAATGTTGATCTTCTTTTCCGAAGCAGAGACCAATTTTCCAGAAAAAAGAGCGCAAGGACATGTCTTGAAAAACAAAAGGATTCGAATGACGAGTTTGCCGGAGGGTAGCCAGATATGCTGCAGCTGGGAAGCTCGGGCAGTAAAAAGGATTTTCCTCATCGATGAGGGGAATCTGGGAGTTCATGCTAGCTAGATGTCTGTGATTTTGAAGAAAAACGACGTTAGACTTACTAAGATAATTTCAGACTCCGCAGTGCAGAACGACAAATTGTCAGAAATTCCTAATTTGGATTTCAACACTTGCGAGGCATTTCACAGGCTCCTTCCTAGCCCCCGATTTGAGTGTGGAGGGGTGATACCCAGTGAAAACCCACTGTTCTGAGAATGGCTCGGGTTGCGTGAAATCGTCTGAACTAAGTGACACAATCGCAAGAGAAAAATGAGACTAATAGCACATGTGCAAATGTGTGTGATTGTGTGTGATTGTCACAGATTGCTTAGATGCAATATTTGCATGCCACCCTATATTGTGCCAGATCTGCTGGTACTGCTTGGCTGCAATGCTTGTTGCGTCACTCTAGATTGTGCCAGATCTGCTGGTATTGTGTAGTATATACATTATTACAGGTAGACGCCAGATATAATAAAACTCGATGCATCCCACCATCGTCTGTTCTAGCCCGCACTCGTTCCTGCCACTGTCCATTCTACCCTGTGCTCATTCTAGCTTGTGCTCGTTCTAGGTTGCAAGAAGTCAGAAGGAGAGTGGTGTCACTAACAGAGCGATTCGCCAGCTGCAACCTAGTAGAAAGAGTACTTGTCAGTATGTGCAACATGTTCTAGTCATAGTCACTACATACCTTCTTGGCAGTGAGCTCATCGTATGACTGATTAAAGATGTTAGTGCAACCCGAGGACAAACGATACAAAAGATGCACTTTTTTCTCCGCTTCCGACAGTCCATCATAGTAGGTCTTGAATGTGGCTGCTGATCCAGTTTTGTTGCGAGCAAGCCATTCATGTGCACATAGGTTACTGTTGTGGAGTTTGTGAATATGTACAATGGAAAGGAACACTGCTGACAGAGACATACTGTCCATTCTGTGCTTTCCTGATCTGCATCTTCCTTGACTTCTTTGCTGGCGCACTAGGATGAGGTTTGCTGGTAGCAGAGGCATCTACCACTAGTAGAGGTGCCGTGGTTGCTGTTGGAAGGATATTCACTGCAGGCATATTCCCATTTTTCTCCAACAAACATCCAAAAAACATTGATTGAGAAGATAGAAATCCCGTCTCATGTTGCCTGTCAAAACATTGAAAAAAATTCATTCATGTGTTAAAGATTTTCTGTGCATGGAACATGATACAAAAATTGGACATGTTCCTTCAAGGATAATACTGGATTTTCTATTTATTGTCTTTTAAATAGCAGCTTACAATAATGTTAAATTTTTGTCCAAATATACTATGTTTTTCAAATGTTTTGTATATATTTGAAACCATAGACAAGAAATTTAACCTCATTGTAAGCTGCTGTTTAAAAGAGAATAGATGGAAAATCCAGTATTATCCTTGAAGGAACATGACCAATTTTTGTATCATGTCCCATGCACAGAAAATCTTTAATACATGAATTAATTTTTTTCAATGTTTTGACAGGCAACATGAGAGGAAATTTCTATCTTCTCAATCAATGTCTTTTGGATGTTTTTTGGAGAAAAATGGGAATATGCCTGCAGTGATTTAAGGTGAGGTCGTTGTCCAGTTATGTGGTGGTACTTACTACTAGTTGGTATTAGGTCAGCAACAACAGCCGTTGATGGATTGGTGTCAGATACTATGTCAGAGTGATCTAGGGAGCATTCTGGGGTCAGTGCAATGGAGGGTGTGTGTTCACCGGTCAGCTGTGTGGATATTGGTTTCTCCACTGGGGCTGTAGATGGAGTTGGGATATCTTCAGAGGGGGAGGGTGGAATCAAGGGCAGTTGATCTGCACTAGTAGTTGGTTCAAGAGTGGTACTGATATCAGTGAGTATTTTTGAATAACAGAATGTAACAAGTAGACTTACAATGGGTTTGCGAATTTGAGTGGCCGTGCACGAAACTACAAACAATGATCTGAGGATGACACAACACAACAGTACAAAGAAAGGTGTATACTCTGGCAGGGGGCCTGGATGCACACATCTCATTCACGTTGTCAGAATGGCCAAGGTCAGTGGGCTGTGACTTGTCTGAGTCTGGTAGTGGTGGTGTTGGCGTTGGCAATGGCAATGGCAATTCATGCTCAGGGACTGATATTTCCGATGGCTTCTGCTTCTTGCTTGAAGTTGATGCGATGCTAAGTGGGTCAGAGTCTTGGGTCCATTTTTTGGTCTTCACATCGCCAGCAGAACTGTCAGTATTGTCAGGGTCCAGTGTCTCAAGATTATTGAAATTGAGGATATCTTCTGCTGTTGGCTTGTAAGTCCCTTCACGAACCAAGTGGCTGATATGATTCTTATGCCAAGAGGTGTAGCTGGCAGTTGCAATGGCATTGCATTTCCAGTTACCATCATAGTAGCCAAGCTCGGGGAAGAATGTCACCATTTCTCGGTAGTACAACTTACTGGCAGACCCTGATGCAGCTCCCCAGCTTTTGGGCACCTCCTTGATGTTCCAGATGTCCACGAATACCTGTTGAGATGTGGTACGGATTGCTGTGACATGCTCCAAGGGAATAGGCTTGTTGTTCTTGTCAACAACGAAGCGCAGTGGATGCAACTTTTCAAGCTGTGTCGATGGTTTGTCCTGGCACCTCTTCCAGTCTTCCTTTGTCCATATGAACTCACTGGGAAAGTCAGTACGATGGTAGGATGGCACTGTGATTTCCTTCGCCTTTAGCATCACAGGCAGACTCTGAGGGGAGAAGGTACTGAGGCTGGCAGGGTCTAGAATTAGCGAGAGAGATTCCGCAAGCTTATTATAAGCGGCCCTATGAAGACAATAGTTAGATGCCTGAGAAATCCAGTGATACAAGTGAAAGACGTGCTGGTGTAAATCTCACTCGTGTGCCAGCATTTGTTTGTCCATTCACAGTTGTAAAATATTGTTCTGTAGGAATTTAATCTGCACATTAAGACACATATATGTGCTGAAAGTTAGTACATTTATTTAAAAAAAAACCACTTGGTGAGGCTTTAACCTGCTCTTCAAGGCACATATATGTGCTCAAAAGTCCATTTGCTCCCTAATAATAGTATGTTAGTTCCTACTAGTAGCCAGTTTGTATCAAAGACATGACTTACCATAGTCTCATGACCTTGTTGTGGCGTGTTATTGGGTCTTTGTTGAAAAAGATCCATGGGGGGAGAATGCGACAGCCCTAGCCCACTTGATTCAGGGGATGGAGACATCATATCTAAACTACCTGTAGAATGATTAGGGATATTAGGGTATGGTGTTTCATAATTTTCAGATGGTGTAAAGTTATTATACTGGGGAAAAGAATAAGACATGGTGGTATAAGAGAAAGACCTTAACGTGCTCAAAAACGCGCTCACATGACCCACTTGAAGTCTGGGGATATTCTGGAAAGTTCTGAAGTCTGGGGATATTTCATCAAGTCCTTGAAACGGAGGCTTTCATATCACTCTAATTTGATACCCTGATGCCTATCATAATTGACACTGTCAGAATTCTCGAGGACATTATTTTCCTTGATATTGACAACATTGTTCTGTTCTGGGACACATACTGCTTTGCACTCGATGTTGACTCTCCTGGACGCAAGGTAAATTCATCTATTATTTTCAATGCCTCTCACACATACGCAGAGAATTGTTTTATGCTTTAAAGATGCCCAGATACTCAAGTTGAAAAATGGTAAGGAAGAGGAAGACAATTCACAGGTATTGGAAGGCAAGGAAGAAGAGTTGGTGGTCGAGACATCAGAAGATGAATCAGAGGAGGAATTGGTGGTCAAGAAAGAGGAAGAAGAAGACAAGTGTCCCCAGGCCATTCCTCTGTACATTTACAGTGCCCTGATTTTACTGTTTACTTACCTGTTTCTCTTGCAGCAGCGCCTCTCCATGTAACCTCCTTAGCAGGCGCCTTGAAAACCCCAACCCAGATCCAGACAATCCCACTGTGCCTTGGTGCTACCTTGTGCGTCCAATTGGTGCATCTCATCTTAGTGCCAAAGCAGAGAAAAGAGATGCTGACAAGCAGGAGCTCCAGCAGAGGTTCATGAAGCAGTGTAAAGTTTAATTTTATCCTTGCATCATTTCTGACATCCACACAATTTGTGCCGCCACTCTTACTTGCTGCCACTCTTACTGTACTCTCACTACTGTATT
>QLOO01003249.1:0-13048 GCA_003313855.1 Suillus sp. MG131 | reverse complement strand
TAGGGACGTCCTAGGGAGGTCAGGAAATCACATAAGTAGGTAGAGAAATGTGAGGGATCATGCAGTAAGTAGAACAGCACATATAAAGTTATGAAAGACATAGAAATGCGTACCGTAGAGGTGAATGATCATATAACTAACAACAGCTTTCCCTGAAACTGGAGTAGGGAAAAATTGGACCCATCACTTCATCGAGAGGCATTCTCATCATTTGCATGGATATCGAGCACGCACTCTTGATTGTGCTTGTAGTCGTGGAGTTAACCCTGCTACAAACAAGGCATGGTATGAGCTGCTTGGTGCAACCTTGCAGACTGGTGACAATGGACAGCCTATTGCTCCCGAGTGCATCTGGGGTGTTGATAAAACAGGCTTCCAGCCAAACAGTGGGTCCTTGCAGGAGATAGTCATCAGCACTACAGGAAACAAAGTGCAATATCAGCAGCACAGTGGAAACCGAGAAAATATGACTGTGATTGTGACAATTGGAGCTGATGGAACTTCATTACCTCCTGCAGTCATTTTCAAGGGGAAAGCATACCAGTCCAAGTGGGGCAAGAATAATCCACTTAATGCATCGTAAGCACAAGTAGATAATTCTGATTATAACCTGCTAATTTTAAGTTAGACTCGGCTACTCCAAGAAGGGTTGGACAGATGGTGAAATTGGAGTGGATTGGATCAAACAATTTGACGAGCAAACACACCACAAAGCAAATGGTTGTGCACAGCTCTTACTCATTGATGGCCACAACTCACACTATACTTGTGCCTTTCTCAAGTATGCACGACAACACAAAATCCATGTATTGTGTTACCCTGCCCATGCAACTCACATCTATCAGGGTTTAGATGTGGCTGTGTTCGGTGTTCTCAAAAAGTGCTGGGTTAAAGAGCGTGATCAATGGGAGCAAGACAAGGGTGAACAAGTAACTAAGAAGAACTTCCTTGAAATTTATGGAGCAGCACATGTTCATGCTCTAACATGTCAAACCATCCAGGCTGCATTCCAAAAGACGGGGGTTTGGCCATATAATCCTGCCATCATCACAAAGAACATTTTAGCTCCAAGTATTGAGTCTTTGAAACAAGGAAACCTACCTCTCAGTCTTCCCTCACCTCTCCATGCTATCACACAGCTCTTCCATGAAGGACTCAATGAATATCATATGAACAGCAGCCTACCTTCTATTGCCGAGGAAGACGAAGCACCTCTTAGTGTCAATGATGATGATAA
This sequence comes from Suillus sp. MG131, assembly GCA_003313855.1. Taxonomy (NCBI): domain Eukaryota; kingdom Fungi; phylum Basidiomycota; class Agaricomycetes; order Boletales; family Suillaceae; genus Suillus; species Suillus sp. MG131. The sequence goes on along the minus strand of QLOO01003249.1, from coordinate 11,811 downwards.
TAAGAATCCTTTTTGGGCCAACTCACTTGGACATTCTACCTGCAAAGCACTCCATGGTGTGGGAATAAGAAGCTCCACTATCCATGATGCAATCTTGAGCCTGGAAAATACCTCTTCAAGGTTCCTCGTCTCATCTTCACCTATTAAACCAGTTCAGCAACCCCTCAAACTCATCACAAGTATGATCTCACCAATCAAAAAGTCTCAGCCAGTCCATGCCACCTTATGAGCCTTCACCACATCAACAAACAAGGAGCAGAAGCTCCAGAGGATGGTTGATGACTTGACTGCATAGGTGGCATGCTTGAAGGAACAAGTTGTTGGGCTGCAGGCAACAGTTGTCTTGCAAGGATTGTACTGTGATCAAGTTTGGCAGCACCTAGAAACCCAGTTGAAGAAACCAGAGAAAGACAATGTTAGACTTAATGGTGACAGGATGCCACGGCTACTCACGGACGACAAATTTTTTGAAGAGGTGTTGCAACATCAAGCACAACAGGAAGCAAAACTTGCTGCAAAGGAACAGCGACGCCAGGCACGAGAGAAGAGATCTCAGGAGATAGTTCAATGGGAAGAGGAAGAGAAGACACAAAAAGAGAGGAACACCATGAGGAGGACCAAGTGGAAGAAGGAAGTAATCAAGTGGGAGGCAGAGCGAGACCTCACCAAGCAAGAGAAATGTCAGACATGCTGGAAAAAGCCAGTGCTGGGTCCACTTGAAAAGCCAATACCAAAGCCGAAAAATCAGAGGCAAGATGATGATGAAGCTAACTGGCTGGATGTTGAGGGTGATTTTAGCAGTGAGGATGACAGTGAGTGAAGAGTTGCTGATGCTGAGTGTGATGTGACACCTGTGTGACAGCGGCATTTCAAGGACTTGGGAATACCAAAAAAAAGATGTCCTCACCAATCTGTGTTTCACCCGCCTGATACTTCACTGATTTTGATTCTGCTTCACATGTGTATATTTTGATGCTGTAGAATACATTGTAGCTGATATTTTTTGCTGAATGTTTGTATTCTGGGAAGAATGAGCACTTTTCAAATTTTGTGTTACAGGGACTGGTTGATAACTGTAGCAAGGCATCAAGAAATTTAGAAGTGAGTTTTCCCTCTCCATGAGCTTCAGCTACAGCTGCATATGAGTTTAGCTGTTTTGCCTCACTCTCAGTGAAGAAAGGATTGATGTCATCATAACATCTGGTGTAGACTTGCTTGGTTAGACCACCCTTGATATATAAGTAGTGATCACATTTAATAATGGATGTGTGATTTGAAGCTTCAGCAAGCATGTGAGTTGAAAGGATTGTGTTGAGGAGATTAATGATATTCTATATCATCATCTGGCCCAAGGTACAGATCATCTAAGCCATGTCCAGTCAATTGAAAAGGTATCACAACAATATAACATACCTAGTGCCATCAGGACACAGCTGAGTCACCCACATCCATTGAATTATGTTCAGTGATTGGAGGCTCATTGAACCAGACTGCTGGATGAGAGGTCATGTTTGTGAGGAACTGATAACTGTGAAGTTTAACACAAGGCTGGCAAGCACCAAAATTTGAACCACAACCAAACAAAGACAAAGGCCTGGTGACCAGGCCAGCAGTAACACATGGGGTGGGAAGTCCAGTAGGGGAGTGAAGGATGGGAGGAGAGGGAATGATGGGTGGGGAGGGAAGGTCAACAGTGAGTGGGCCAGTGGATGGATTGGGCATGACAGGGAGATCACAGGAATTATCACCTAACACCTCCCAGGCAAGAACCTTGGGATGCCAGGGGTGTTTGGACACCCAGGGGTCATCATGGCCAATGCTGTGCCAGTTGGGCCACACCCGGGGAGTCATGGACCTCACCCTCAGCAACTCCTTGGAGCAGGAAGCCACAATGCTGGGTATGTAAGGCCCATTCTGAAAGTCCCAGATGATAGCTGCCTACCCAGATATTAGTGAAACCAATGGTAACACAAATGCAGAAATTGTACTTACCACAAGATTGGTGGCCTTTGCTGTGAGGGCAAGATAGGCCTCATCTGTGCTGGCTGGAATGTGCCAAGCCCCAGCTATGATGTCCACAAGCTGAGCAGTGGCTGCCTTGAGACTGGCCAATGAGGTTTGAACTAGAGCAGACATTGTGATTGAGATGTAAAAAGTAAAAAGCTTGAAAGCAGGTTGAAATCTGTTATCACTGGGATGAGGTTTCAAAGGAAATCAGATGCTTGAAGGACAATGTTGAAAATTGTTGATTGTTTGTCTTTGTTTGGTTGTGGTTCAACTTTTGGCAATTGCCAGCCATGCACTGATTTTGGAAGTTATCAGTGATCAATCAGTTCATCAGTTCCTCAGACATCATGGACACTCAACCTGCAGTAAGATTCCATGACCCTCCAGTCACCAAATGCACCTCAATGGATATGGATGACTCATCCAAGTCCCAGATGTCACTAGGTATGTGTTTGTGTGGCATCTCATTCAATTGACCAGACATGTGTCAGATTTACTTGATGATGTGTACCTTGGGCTGGATGAAGAGCTGGATTCTGATGCTGGCTCATCAAGAGGTCCGGATGTGTTGGATGCAATTTCTGGTACATTCTCAATTCAACCATTCAACATCTAACTCTGCATGTTGATTGAACACTTCCAGATCAATCATTTCCTGCTCAGGCAGATGAACTCGCTTTGTTCAATGACCTGGACATATATCTCGGGCCTGAGGATGATTTGATTGAGTTTGATGATGCTTTGGCAGTACCAGACTCACCCATGACTGGTGGGTTTATTCATCCCATCTCATGCCAGTTGTTCATGGCATTTCCAAAGCAACCAAATCAACCCCCAAACCTCAATTGGTCCATCTGGTTGTGCCAGAGGCACCCCTGAGTTGTAAGTCTCTCCATCCCCTGTCATGTTAATTATTCATGTCATCTTCCAAGTGTGTGCAACCACTCCCAGATGTCAATTGACCAAGCTGGACCTCACCAATGAAGAACTCCATGCCATGATTTAGGAGTTCATGCCAATCAGTTCATATGATCAAACCAAAAGTGAGTGGCCCAAAGTTATTTATTTATTTTCCTGCTGATGCTGTGCAAGTTCAATCAATTATAGATCACCTGGGAGATTACCAACAGTGTCAGGGACATATTCCTGACCCTACTGTAGCACAACTGCTAGAGGCTGACAGGCCATTTCATATGGCATGGGCAGAAACATGTGACAAACTCCAAAGAGCAGATTTGGACCTCCAGAGGCTGCAAAGGGTAAGACAATTGACCTTCAAAATGCTGGAGGTATTAGATACCCTCATAGACTTATATGAGGAAGCAAGTGACATGTAAATTACTACATTTATAATGGTAGACACATTACTATATTCAATCTGTGAGTGGCAGGGACATGGCCCATATATTTTGGGACTCCAGACATGGTGCTCAGGACTTGGTAGTCAGTACCTGGGACTCAGGACTTGGGACTCAGGACTCAGGACTTGAGACTTGGGACTTGGGGGTCAGTTCTCAGGACTCCAGACTCTGGGCATGGTGCTCAGGACTTGTGACTTGTGACTCAGGAGTTGGTACCTGGGATTCAGGGCTCTGGACATGGTGCTTGAGATGTCAGTGCATGCTAGTTAATCCCACATACAGACACATATTCACCACCAAATTCCCATTGCAGGACTTTGACAAATTAACAATGGCAGATAGTGTGGTACACATGGGGGCAGTATGGTATATGTATATTATCTGTCCCTGTGCTCTGGTCGCTCTAGGTGTGTTGTGAGAGCGTATTTGGCACTGTAAAATTGTTGAGATTGGATTATGAATGAGGGCCAAGACTCACAGTTCACCACTTTGCCACATTTCAACCAAGGTCTGGATCATGCTGTGTCAACAAGCGCTTATGAAAATACCTGTTTGCTCAAATACTTTGACAGTGTTGTCAGAAATCGTGTTTGTGGTCTTCCAATTGTCGGTGCAAGCAGACTCTGATGTATCACCTGGAGTAGTGCTGCCTGCTGTGTGGGTAATGGCTGCCCGTGTTCCTGGCCATAGTCACACATCATCCTTGAATATGTCAACTTCATCAGGAGGTATCAAATAGGATGATTTGAAGATCTGCTCATTAGCATGCCCAGAGCCATTGACCCGTTTTAATGAGCTATTGCCATCCATACTGTCCATCCTCGCAGGGATCAATGCCAGTTCATTCTCTTGCTGCAGCACAGTTCATTTTCTCTTCATCATAATATAATAATAAATGTACCTTATAATTACATGCAGGGCACGAGTGAAGCATGTGCCAATGAGGACTTGTTAAGATGGGAGTGAAGTGGGCCGCTTCTAGAGGCTGACAAGTGACCAAAGATGATCAGGACTAGAGTCCAGAGTAAGTTGCCAATCTATTGATGTATAGTAAATGTATACAGTACCTAGAGTCCAGAGTAAGTTGCCAAACAGGCAGGGAGCACTGGACTCTGGGATATGGGCGATGTATGGTAAACAAATGCAAACAGACAAGCCACAATCCAAAGGTAAGGAATAGCTCGACCTAGGGACGTCCTAGGGAGGTCAGGAAATCACATAAGTAGGTAGAGAAATGTGAGGGATCATGCAGTAAGTAGAACAGCACATATAAAGTTATAAAAGACATGGAAATGCGTACTGTAGAGGTGAATGATCATATAACTAACACTCCCCCCTGATTGTGCACCTCTCACAATCAAGAGCTCCCCCCTAATCGCACAAGTCCCATCATTTGACAGAACAAGTCCACTTTGATTCGAGGCAGGGCCTTGGTCAGAATGTCTGCAGGTTGCTCTGCAGTGGGGACAACCTCAGAAGCTTATCACTGCAGGCATATTCCCATTTTTCTCCAAAAAAACATCCAAAAAACATTGATTAAGAAGATAGAAATCTCCTCTCATGTTGCCTGTCAAAACATTGAAAACAATTAATTCATGTGTTCAAGATTTTCTGTGCATGGGACATAATACAAAAATTGGACATGTTCCTTCAAGGGTAATACTGGATTTTCCATCTATTTTCTTTTAAGCAGCAGCTTATAATGAGGTTAAATTTCTTGTCTATGTTTTCAAATACATACAAAACATTTGAAAAACATAGTATATTTGGACAAAAATTTAACATTATTGTAAGCTGCTATCTAAAAGACAATAAATAGAAAATCCAGTATTATCCTTGAAGGAACATGTCCAATTTTTGTATCATGTCCCATGCACAGAAAATCTTTAACACATGAATTAATTTTTTTCAATGTTTTGACAGGCAGCATGAGAGGAAATTTCTATCTTCTCAATCAATGTTTTTTGGAGAAAAATGGGAATATGCCTGCAGTGTATGTAATATAACTCTTACTTCAAGGCAGATATGGCCTGCACTTTAAATCTTATGTAATCTTGCACACTCAGGAGAAGATGGTTTAAAGTGGGAAGTCTGATTACTCAGGGTGCAAAATGGGCTCCTTTTATACCTTTTTGGAGGCCAGATTACTAAGCATGAATCTCCACATGGATTGGTAAGAATGTGCTTACAAACCAGTGTTGAGTCAGCTTGTTTACTAATTTACAAGGTAGTCTTACAAATAATGATGAGTAATTGGCATGAGTCATCACTTTGGATTGGTAAGATTGTACTTACTAACCAAGCCATTTGGTGTGTTGAGTCATCCTGATTACTTAAGTCCTAAAAATACAGTGACAAGTCTTACAAAGCATCACCAAGCATGACAAATCATGTTGAGTCAAGTAAAATCTTATTACAAAGCATTACCAAGCATGACAAATCATGTTGAGTCAGCTTGAATAATCTTACAAACCAGTTTCCCAGTCACATGGTGTGCTGACAAATCATACCTGGTGGCTGAAAGTTGAATAAACAGAAACAAACAGAACTGTGGCTGAAACAAAGCCTTACAAATCAGATTATTTCCCAGTCACATGACATGCTGACAAACATGCTCAAAAGACAGAAGTGAAAATCTGGTGGCTGAGTAAGCCTAGAAATACAAGGAAAGAAATAGAAGGTCACAGAATCAGATAGAAGTATATAGAAATAAATTCAATTTGAGAAAATGAAATTGACAGTCTGAGTTATTGAGTCAAGGAAAAATGGTAGAGTAACTTTGTGATAGGGTGCAGTACAGTCAAATATACCTTCCTTATCACATCTTATATATATGTGTGTGTGTGTGTGTGTTATGGTATGAACTGCATACCATGCATGACAGCATGGTGGTCCCAAAATGGTGCAAGTGCAATTGCATGAGGTCTGAATGAATAAAGAGGTTTGAGAAAGGCCCTCAACCGCTTTGTCAAATTGAGCAATGGCTTTTGCTCTTTTGAGGCAGTGTTTAGTAGGTCTGAGTACCCTATCAGTATTCTCAGGAGTGTCCCTCACGGTAGGCTCCAGTTGAAGATGAGGAATCTAAACTGCAAGAGAAATGGTCAAATGCTCCACTCTACAATAGATCCTGGGCACAAGTTGTAATCGACCCAAAGAACAGCTACTGAGAAAAGGTCTCCTCTAGATGAGAGATGCTTCTACTACCAATAAGATACCCACAGTGTGCTGGAGTGCAATGGTGCAAGTGCTAGATATGAGCGTGCAAGTGAAGCACACATGGTGCAAAGGTGAAGGAAGACACACACAACAAAGGCAAAGTGCAATGGTGATATGATAACAAGTAATGCGGCAAAGAAGACCTGTAGGTTCAGGTCTCAAGACTAGAGATTGCAGGGGCAACTGCGCTTGCACTCTAACAGAAGAGGCAAGGAGAAAAATAGATTTGTACTATGAGGGATAACTGCTACTAACAGGGATGGGCAGAAAATCAATCCTCCACCAAGTCCTTGAATTCTAACTATAAGCTCAAGTGCAACCAGTGCTTAAGGTGCAGAACTGAAGTTACGAAGCAAGTATGCTATAGATAGATGTGAAAGTATATAAGTAAGGGTCCTGTCTAATGCACAAAGCACTTAAGTGTGTAATTGGGCTGTATACATGTCAGATGAAAGGAGATAGAGTGAGAATGCACCAATGAACCAATGGGAACATGGGATGGACAGGCTGTGAAGGACCCACAATAGGAGTGCAGTGTGTGATGAGCACCAGATGTGGAGGATGTGCTAGAGCCCGCGACTTGTCCTATGGACTAGAGCTGGAGTGTGTAAGAGGGAAATGAGAGAGACTGAGGAAAGTGCCTGTAGAGGCATGAGTCTCTACACTGTCCCTATTCTCATCAGACCCAGCCAGGTATATTCACATTGCTGTCCCTACTGGTGTGTAGTTGCCTTATTTCCTTATTACTAATTAAACTATAGACAATATTAGATGTAGTCCCACATGCTACAGTACTTACAGGTATTTATATGTATATACCTCTGGACCTGAGAATATCGCCTAGTGCCCTGGATTTATATGTAGCTAATTTATACCATGCAGACTCATACATTTTACCTTACCAACTCATAGGTGGTAGGATTCACCTATCATCTGGTCACTAGATATTTCCTTGTACTTCATTAAACTTGGATTGTCTTTTCACTCATTTCTTGGACCCATGGTTAGGAACTGTAGTCTCAACCCATGGTTATCATTGTAGCAATCATACAATAAGACTCAATAGAGGCTATGTCTGATGGGACTATGCCAACCACCTCCTCTCTATATGGGTCTGAGTCTACCTAGGTGCTCTACTTGCAAGGCAAGAATGTTCAAACCTAAAGGGGTCTGCTACTAAGATGAGTTGTTGGACAGCAAATGCAAAGAAGCCAAAGTGAAAGCCTGAAAGGCCAAAGGTAGAAAGTGTCAGTTGAAGCATGGAAAACCTCAGCTGGTCAAGGAAGGGGAATGGGTACATAACAAACAGGTTTGGATATGAAGGAAAAATGAAGGAAAACTATGGGAAAACAAAGAGAATAAGTCAGGATGAGTGAGGGACAAACAGGTGATGATGACCACAGGTTGAGACTAAGGCCTCCTAACCATGGGTCCAAGAAACAAATGAAAAAACAAATACAAGTTCAACAAAGTACAAGGAAATATCTAGTAACCTGATGATAGGCAAATCCTACCACCTACAAGTTGGTAAGGTAAAAGTATGAGTCCACATGGTATATAACTAGCTATGTAGAAATCTGGAATGCTAGATGATAATCTCAGGTCTAGAGATATGTATGTAAAATGCCTGCAAGTAACTGCAGCATGTGGGAATACATGTAATAGCATCTGCAGTTCAATCAGTAATAGAAAATGAGATAACTATACACCAGTGGGGTTAGACAGGACTGGGTGGAAATAGTATGTATGGCAATGCAAGTATACCTGACCAGGTCCAATGTGGATAGGGGCAGGTCTGAAATGGGTAACAAGGAATATGGTCAGGACTCATCTTGTTATGACTTTGGATAGATTGAATGATGAAAGCTCAAAAGAGAGCGATCAAGTCGTCAAGTGGTTTTTACTCTCAAACAAGAGAGGTTCAAGACTTGAGTTCAGACTACTGAAGAGGAGTGCTCTAAGGTAGAAGTCAAGTTATCAGACTCAAGAGTTGTGAAGCCCAAGAGAAGGGATCAGGTTTCAGGTTAAACCAAGTAGATTAAAGTGCAGAACTAAGACATTACATGAGAGGTATATATAGTGAATGAGAATGAAGTTAAGGGCAGGCTTGTCAGAGATAAGACTGCTGTAAAAGGAAATCAAAAGGGACACATAAGTGATAGCAAATATAGTACAATGATGTTCACAGATAAGAAGATAGAATGTTCTGGAAGATATGATGTCATAGATGGAAGATGCTGAAGCAGAGATATAACTACAAGGCAATGCAGCCATAAGTCCAAGAATAGGAGAAAAAGATAGGGGACCAATGTTATTGTAACACATCTGGAAATCAAAGGGTATTGAAGGACATATGAAATATAGTGATTGTGAGCTCACAGAATGTTGAGTCTCTACATTGTCACCCACTTGTCCCAACTATTATCCAGTCTTTCCCTGTTGTTTCCCTTTGTTTTCCCTTTGTATTTGAACCCATTTGTTATGTATCTGTTCTCTTTTCTTGACCAGCCAAGCTTTCCCATGCTTTGTCCAATGCTTTCTACCTTTAGTCTTTCAGGCTTTACTTCAGGTTAATTCACATTTGCTTCCCAACATTTATCCTAGTAGCAGACTCCTTTAGGTTAGATATTCTTGCCTTGCAAGTAAAGCATCTAGGTAGACTCAGACCCATATAGAAAGAAGAAAGTTGGCTTGGTCCCATCTGATATAGCCTCTACTGAGTCTCATTGTATGAATGCTACAATATGATGAAGGTCACATGAGTTGTTACATTTTTCAATACTACTGGGGTGGCCAGCTGAAAGAGCAAGCAAGGATTGATAATGTCAAGCATAAATTTTAAAAAAATTGTGAATCTCACTGGTATGCACTTGTTCTTCAGTCAATAAGTATTTGAGACCATAGGTAGGTATTGATGATGTGTATTTTGAATGACAAGCTAATGTAGAAGACAGAAAATCACTTTCTCACATTTGTTTGTGGAAAGATGCACAGAAGAAAATTGGAGGTCTTTTTCTTATTACAGCTGATGTCATTGCCATAGTCTTGCATGACCCTGACTTTTGGGCAGCTATTGACCAAGGTATCAGGGTTACAAAGCCAATTGTCAACTTAATTGGAGATGAGGAGTCTCATCAATCTTCCCTTGCTTCATGCATGCAATGGCTCATTCATGTTGCTAAGACCATCTCCCAGTTACCACTTGAAGACACTGACAACTCCAACTTCTGGATCCATGTCAAAACTGTATTTGACTAACATTTTTTTCAATGAATATGAAAATCCATGGTCTTACACTTCTCTTACATCTAATATGCTGAAAACTTACCATTTTACATATGGCAAATGACCATTCATTCAAGTTCATGGCCAAGGCTGCCTTAGCTGTTGCCAAGCAATGGTGATGGAACAAGCAGGTCACAAAATTGCTTGTTGGGGATCTAAAAGAATACTACAAGTGCTCTGGGATATTCACAGGAGGGCAGGCTGATGCACTTGACTAGTGGGAGACACTTCTTGTCAGTGTGGAGCAATGTTTATTAAAGGCACTCACAATAATTATACATCTGATTGTACCTCATGCAGCCAATATTGAATGCTACTTCTCAGGTCTCAGTGGAGTTCAGTCTGTTAAACAATGCAATTTATCAGTCCACACTTTCAAATCACTCAGTAAATTTCATGCAAGCTATACATACTTCCTGTATCAGATGGACTCCAAATCAGGAAAGCCTGTTTGTCAAAAACATACACATATGCATATGCATCCGGAACATGGACTCAATGTTGCTCTTGCCAATAGTTGCAAAAATCATTTCCATGGATTTCTCTCCTCACAGCAAACTCTGATGACCATAACTATCTTGTGGGTTTGAAATCAATTACTGATGATAAGTTGAGAGAGGAGTTTGAAAGGTTCAAGTATGAAATGCAAGAAGCTGGCCAATGAGAAAATGATGAGGCAGGTGGTAGTTTGATTGAATGTGATGTGCCAGACATTCTGGACAGTGGCATTGTCAACTGGAGTGAGCCAGAGAGGGTTGACAAAGGTATTACACCAATGGCCTTCATTAAAGAAATCAATGTACTCAATCAGGGCTTGGAGAGTGCATCAGGGTAGAATATTGATGCATTGTTGACATCAGAAGGTATAGCCTTACTATAATATTTTTGCCATAGTAGAAGCACAATCAAAAAGAGTCAAAACTGCTTACAATACTTTTGCCACTTTCTGCCATTGTGCCATTGTGCCATTGTGCCAATTGCCATAACATCAATTCCATTCTGCTCCCTACACTAGTTGTTAGAGACAACACTTGTGCCCTTTACATCAATCTTGTGCTTCTTTGATGGGCTGGTAGCTTCAAGTCTCTCTTCAAGCACCACTTTGGTCCTGTCCATGAGCTTTGTGACCCATTTTGCTGCTGCAGTGAACATGATTGGTTGCATGGTTGAATGCAAGGTGGGAGTCTAGAACAGGTATGCTTAGGATGACAGGACAGGAGATTTTTTGACAATCATGGCTTCTTTAAGGTTTTGTTTTGACATAGGTACTAGTACATATGTATGTAGCAGAGATCTCAATTACATGGCTATATTATGTTTGGATGGTCTAACCCATGCACAGGTATGGGTGAGGGTATGGGTGCCAAGAAAGGCAACCCCCACCCATACCCCAGGTGTACCCTTATCCATGACCTGTACAGGTTACCCATACCCATGCAGTTGCCTAATGGCAATATTACAGACTAGTTCTAAACTTCAAACAGCTCCCAATAGGTCATAAAAGATATTTGTGACATCCAGACATGACCATCAGTTACATATCCTTCACTATGTCTTGCATGAATCTATTCTGAATAGTAGCATAGTGCTGCATTTCTACTGCACTCACACTAGGGGCTAGTTCATTCAGAGCACGGATGAAGTCCATCTGAGTAACCAAAATTTGCCAGTCATCTGACGTGGCGATTTCAGTGAGATAGTACTGAGGTGTCAGCTGGTACTGTCGAAACTCTGACTGTTTGTTGAGTTGTCCTGTTCAATGTGTCATCAGAATGTAATACATAGTGTTCCGACAAACCTATTTTGCAATCCAGCTCAGCAACCTTCCTGTTCAGTGCATTTAACATTGCATCAGAGCATAAAGCATAGAAGTCAGCTCCCGTGTAGTGAAACGGGCACTCTTTAGCAATGTCCGCGAGGTTGAGATCACCATCGAGCTTGA
>QLOO01003246.1:0-14623 GCA_003313855.1 Suillus sp. MG131 | reverse complement strand
CAAAAGGAGTACAAAGTGCCCTACATGCCTCCTGTGCTACAGGCACAAGATGTGCTATATAACAGTGCTTAGAGGGCTTACAGATCCTATTGGTAATCAATTCAATTGACATGCCAGTGCACTACTATCACTTACTACACCTCCATGATGGTCTGCTATTTTGTGATTGTTGTCTACAACACTCAATTTCAAAGTCATTACTTAGCTGCTTCACTGAGTATACTCTACATACTATACTAGCATATTCCAAGTGAAACAAAATAAATCTATTGAAAAATGGTGGAGATTGTGTTTTCAGCATGACAACAGCAAAAATCATGGATTGGTGTCACCTGCTGTGGCTGCCAACATTGGACATTAAATTTAACAGCATGTTTCATTGCAGCTGCAATCCAGAAAAAAGCCAACTCACTGAATTCAGCCAGTGACTGGCTGTTACTATTTGTGACATGAGTGTGACCCATGAGGGAATGGACTGTCACAGAGGTGTAGTAAGTGATAGTACAGTCCCACTCAAAAACGTAACTTTATTTTGAAATCATAATTATTTGAATGTAGGAAGCCAAAAAGGAGCACGGAGCGCTCCTTTTGCTTCCTGTGCCGAAGGCACAACGGGTGTTGGACTCGTTTTATTTTGAATACCCTTAATAATTGTATCTACATGTACATTGGGTGGCATATTGGCACGTGTGCTCACGGTGAGGCTGTTTGGGCCAGGAACCTCGTGCCATCCATCATCCATGACACTTAGCAGGACAGAGCAAATATGCGCTCATGAGCATCCTCCGTGCGAGTGTGTATGAGCAGGTCAAGGTTCAACTCGAAACTTGCACTATTAAAGGCTTTGCTACGGAGGCCAGTTTGTCGTCACGCCAGAATACTGAAAAATCACGAGTGAGCCGGCAAGAACAATCCCACTAGAACATAACGTAGGAGCTTGGATTGGTTGCACATTGCGTAAAGACGCCACATGAGAATGGCTGCAGATGAAATATCAGTACGCATGATGAGTCGCCGAATGCATGGCTTACTTTCTGCAAAGCAAAACTACACAGAACCACCCCATTCCAAAACAACAAGAATATCGGAGCCTATTGCATGATGAGTATTTAGCTTGAATACATGAATTATACTTGCAGCTGGATGAGAGGCGCTCTGCGGCGCGCATGTCTGCAGGGACTTTGAGGGAACGGAGGACATCAGGGTAGTCAGTGGCGAAGGAACAAAAGTTGTGAAGCATCCACTGCGAGAGGTTAATAACTGAAGAACCATTTAGGCTAGCATATGGACGTACGCTTGCTTGCTCAGATGTCACGCGAGTCGGGAAGCTAGCGTATTTCAGCTGGATGAGCTTCAGGAGATACTCTATTGATTGCTGTGCGCCCCATGGTATGCTGCCAAGTGCGATCAACGCACAATTCCCTCAGCTCAAGGAATACGGACCGTTTTGCATGACTGAGTACGCCTTTCCCGTTGAGAATGGGGATAACAGATGTGGATGCCGTGTTGAATGAAACGACAAGACCGTCAGCACCAAACGGGCTGCTGGACGTGGGCTTGTTATTACGATAAAACAACATCACGGAGTCGACACAGTAAGTGAGTAAAGGGACCGAATATTGCTCAAACATGAGCTCGGAGGATACTATGCACTTCGTTCGGTGAAGCAGACAACATGACGAGCTTAAGGACGTACATGATCTTGAATGCAATGGCGAGCAGAGTCTTTCTGTCATGAGTACAGGGTGCTCGATGCCCTCTGCATCGATTCCCAGCCTCACAAACGCGTAGTCTAACGCGTTTTCCTACCTCACCATCCTCAGCGCCACCCACACATACCAGCAATGTAGGAAACCCACCATTGCATCGAAATGCACCAACACATACCTTCCCAAGGTGTCTTGCCCTGGCTCTTCGCACCACTCTCCGCGTCGATTGCGTGACCAAACAGTAACAGCGACTGGTTGAACTTGCGCTCCTTGTACTTGGCGATGACATTAGGAGAAGTGGAGAGAGGCGGACGTGCTGCAGGCAAAACGCAGGTTTACGGCATTGATGAGAATCTCAAGGTTAGCAAGGCGAAATAGAGAAGATCTGTAAAAACCACGATCGAAATGAATGAGTGCGTCAGTGACAGTTTCCAAGTGGAAGGGGAGCTAGGTGAGCTAGGTGAGCTCGGAGTCGGGGATTGGCGGCTTCGCCGCTACGATTACATAATGATACAATGACCCTTCGGGCATAACCTGTACCCTGCTCTCTAAGTTGTTTGCCATGATACAAAAGTTGCCAGACGATATAATTCAAAATCATAACTACGGGGAAGTGTATGTTCAGGTAGACAATCATTGCGCAACGTAAGACAAGCACGAGCGAGGAGAACAAACCAGACGATGAGCGAGTCCCTCTGATGCTGACAAATTTTCATAGTCCAAATTAGGGTCGTCGGACCGGCAACAAAGTGGAGCCTGTATGATCGTGCGGACGGAGAAATTTTAGTCCAGACCTGTACCCTTTTCTAGGGTACAGGAATAGTGTTTGAAAATAATGGCGAGCGACCATAAAACACGACAGACGCGCTACAACACGGTTATTCACTGATTACATAATATTTTCTCGGAAATAATAGCACCCATTATTTGCCTCAAAGTCCGGTGCAGGCGGCGGGCAAACGAGAGGCGCGGCGTGTAACGAGAAAGGTGGCGGGAAACGAGAAAGGTGGCTGCCACTAGTTGGCAACAAGGGAGGCAGTGAACGACGAGATAGGGTGGAGGGATACGATGGAGGGTGGCAGATACAAGGAGAGAGGGGCTGCAGGCGACGGGTAAAGGTTGCGGATAAGATAAAGAGCGGTGATGTAAACCTACTAAGGGCGGGCAGACGGACCTCAACGTTGGCGGCTGACCGGTACCTCCCGGGTGACACTGATAACAGCCTTAGACAGACCTAGATGCAGAGTCTGTGCAGACCTCACAGACTTCTCAATTCCGAGATGTCCTTCTAGAACAAGTGGACTTTGACAGGCGGAATGTAAAAACATCGGTACATTGGTAACATTGGCACAAGATTTGAAAGTACATCTGGAGTTTCTATATCCTATGGACAGTCATCGAATGAAGTCTGGGGTATCCAATCGTCCGGCTGTGTGCGTATCAGAGACTACATTTCATCGCAATGTCTTGTTCTACAGCTCAAATCATTCCTGGAGGGGTTCCGGTCATTATGGTAGCGGATGGGTTCTTCATGGCATAGAGATAACCTCATGAGGCCTAGATTGTTGTAATGTTTCAAGCAGAATGGATCAACGACGAGTCATTTCATATTCGTTTTATATCTACCAGCCTCAGAGACCATGGAATCAACACCGAAGTCCATCATTGCATCATCACCCGCTCCTGGCGGTTGGATTACATTGTTGTGAACCGGTGTTGCCATTGTGGATGATTGGGTCCCTGCGTATGGAATGGGTCCGGACGGCAAGGAACCGGATGACAGGGATCTGGACGGCGGGGTTGGGGCTGGGATCGACTGCGGTTCACCTGCGGGTTCAGACATTGGAGCTTGAGCGGTAGGTGGAGATGGGGTGTGTGGGGTCGGGAATGTGGGGTGTTGAGGGACCACTTCCTGTCGTAGGGCTTCACGGTCTCCCCAAAACCGCTGCAGGATGGTAATTAGCTTGGACAACGTCGCTTCCAGCGTGCCTAACCGCTCATCCATCGAATTGATGGCTGCATCCACTTGCATCGGAATGGGCGACACGGATGAGGGCTTAAGGATAGGCGTGGCTGTGTAATAATCAGTGAAGCATTGTTCATGGTATGCCGAGAACGACATACCGATGTGCGGAGATTCCATGATGGTACTACGGCGACTTCGGGATGGCGACGGGAAGGCCGCCCTCGATGTGGGGCTAGATGCAGCCGGCGACCTTGTCCGGGCCTTTGAACGCACTCTTGACCTAGCACGAGATCTTCCACGGTCTTGACCCCTCACGACAGTCTCTGGCTCGCTGCCGTAGAAACACCTCTGTTTTTTCCTGCTACATGCTTCGCAAGAAGTGAGCCTGTTTCCGGTCCTCTGGCTATATCCGATATTGCATTTGAGGCCGCTCTCTTTACATGGGGTGCAGATTGATGGTGTTCCCCTCTCGTGCGCCAGCTATCAATCGTGTCAGTATGCTCTGAGGTAGTCTGAGATGGAGGACTTGCCGCTGACGGCCCGGAAATGTTAATCGTGTCAAAATGAGTATTAGACGATTCCGGAATTGGCTCGTCCATCTGCAAATCGTCATCCGAGCTCTCAACGATCTCCGTAAACCCGTGGCTCATCCGTCTGCGTTTCCTACCTCTCTGGTCAGACCATTGCTGCGGGGTGTTCTTCGTCACCACTCCTTGATCATTACTCTTGCGCAGCTCCGTATCCCCTATCCCTTGTTCAACTCCTTTGCCTTTATCCGCTGCCTTCCTGTTCGCAGGACCAAATGTTCGAGGCTTGGGCATCTGCAACGTCGCCTCCAGCTCTACTGTTTTCTCCTTGATTAGTTGCTGACTCGCGCTTGCTCCCGCCCCATCTTTGTGCTGCTCTAGTACCTCCCGCTGATCGGACCCCTCGTGAAGCACTGCCTGCCAGTCGATTCCATCCCCAATTACCTTCACTGTCTCATTATCCCTCGCTGAACCCATATTGGCCATCCATGTCATGGCCTTCTTATGTTGCGGATGTAGCAGGATCCGCTTGTCATCGTATCCGATGGCCCCCCAATCTGGGGCACGGACGATTTCGACGGTAGAGCCATCTTCGACGGGTTTAGCGCAGCTCCACAGTTCCATCGCGCACGACAATAGAATCGGCGGGATGGCCGTGACATTTGGAACGAGCTTCATTGATTCTGTCTACAAAGGAGTCAGTAAGTCGCGTACTATGTATGACCTGGCCGCCACTTACCACTGTTCGACCCGCATGCTTTGCCAGAGTCGATGTGTCAGCACCGGGTTGCATTGAGCGGGCGATTTTAATTATTGTGCAAATTTGGATGGCTAGCTCTCGCATCGTTGAAGACATACTCATATTGGTGCAAAAGGGACAATTGAAGTGAGGGGAAAGGCGCATATACTATGATATAGGCTATCTGGCAGTTTTGCCCACGCTCCCAAACATAAATATATGCAAAGAGATCTTCCTTGCCACATACTAGTACTTCGTTATACATCATAAGCATGAGCACCAATCCTCAAGTTTTCAAGGCTTTAACTTCCCTCCACAAGGCCTACATATGTGATACTAGCATGGATTTTACACCCACTCGACCTCCTTTGCTGCTAGGGCTTTCTCTGTTGCGCAATGCGCAAATCTCAACTACTGATATTAATTATGTAATGGATGGCCCGTGCCTCAGAGTCAACGTCCAGGAACCTGACTTTCTGGATTCATCGATGCACACGCAGCAGCACCTGATTACATAATCACTCACCCCTTCCAGCGCCCTAGGGCCCTAACGTCCAAGCCCGAGGACTGGTGTATCAACCTCGCACAGATAACCATAACCATAAGAAATGTGCTAAGGTGCGGGTGGAGAGGACGATGCTACTGCCGCTTCCCGTTCGGAGCTCCTTGTATTCGGGTCAAATAGTATCATAAACCCTGAGTACTGAGTACCCACACGTATGGATATCTTTGTTTTATCGCTGGCCTTGCTACACACCACTCATTCTGCCGAATTGCCGCCATCCTCACCTCGATGCCGCTCGCCGAACTCTCGAAAAACATGACTTTTAGTCACAACTGGGAATAGGCTATTACGTACTAGTATCTGATTCTGAATCCAAAATCTCACGATCACCCGAGTCACGACGATAACTTGTGCCCTGGTATCCGAGTAAGCTTCGAGGTTTCTAGCTACTCATGTCGTCTCATCTCATCGCCCTCCACGATGGCCAGATCATCCCTGCCATCGCACTCGGTGAGTTCTCTCACTTGTTGGTTGAAGGTGGGATGTGGGACTTAGTAATGGCCCAGGAACTTGGCAATCGAAACCCAATCCCAGTGAAATCACCCGTGCCGTGGAACATGGGCTAAATGTGGGCTATAGCCACACCGACTATGCTTGGTAGGAAGTATTAGTTTGATCGTGAAATGATCTTGACGAGCGCATCACACGGAAGGTTTTATGGGAACGAAAAAGAAGTCGGTGATGGTCTGCGCGCATCGGGCATCCCACGAGAGGAAGTATTTGTGCGTATAACTTTGTTCGCCCCGTATCATTCTATGGAGATGGCTTCCGTAGGTCACCAGCAAAAGTTGGGGTACGCACTATAGACGCGTTGAGGAATCTCTCGACCAGACGCTTGCGAATCTGGGAACAACATATCTTGACTGTGGAACCTGCATTTACGAGCCTGGCTACTTTGACTGACACGATCCATCTTATTCACCAGTCTACCTCACCCACTGGCCTGTTGCGCTGAACCCGGATGGGAATCCCCCTCTGATGCTGATGCTCATCACTTGATAATGACATATCAGCAATAACTTTAATATTGCAGATAGTATAGCGTCAAAGCATGGCGTGACATGAGGTACCATAAGAAGCATGACATGAAGTGTGAGACGATGTGGAGGGATGATTTTAGGCAGTCCTGGATAAATTATGAGCGCAGGATTTTGGAGGATGACAGTCCGAGACATAGTTGTGGGGCGAAGCTTTGATGGCTGCGACCTTGGTCTTCTTCTTAGCAACACGCTTTTGCATCAGGGAACTAAAGGAGAGGTTACTACGGCGGACCGGGTGTCATGCACAATTATCATTTCACCACTGAAATGCAAGTTTTACCATCAACTCTTATACTCGCCTTGTAAAAGGTCTAATACCTACAATTAGTAAAATGATTACATGTCAGTCTGTAACCTCATGAAGAGCATTATAAGGGTAAAATCCGTGGCCAATGATTAGCATCACAGGGTGGATTCAGCTTCCTTGCCATCCTTATTGAAACCAGCAAAGCTACTTCTGTATGATATTGTTTCAGCTACTCACCTGAAAAGCTACAGCTTCGCCACTGGTGACTTTGATATGACGAAATATGGTGTGACACCCATAAGATGTACCTCACTAGTCAGTAGCATCCTGCTGCAAATATGTAATTTCTATTTCACATAAGATTTGTTTGAGCGATGAATGTCATTTGTTGGCGGCTGGGAACAGTGTGACCTGTTCAGGTAAAATTATTGATAATCGATACAGCATTATAATCCTAAACGCTGTGGCCCACTTGTCGCAATTTGGCAAAAGACTCCTAGACAGTAACAAAAAGCAAAGATTTCCCAAGCCCCTACTTGATGTTAAGCAAAGTCTCAATTGTCTAGCCTTGATGCATTGGACAATTAAGTCTATATGAGGGATATCCAACACTGAGCTAGCAATCCGCAAGTTGTGAGCAGCTTCTTACCATTTGCTAACTGGTTTTCTCTATGCCATTGATTTGCAATTTTGTTCATTTTTTGCTATCATAGGAAAATCTCACACCCCATTCAAAGTTGACAAGACCTCCCCACCTTGAGGATAGTGTCATACTAATAGAATGATGTGGTGGAGAATGGTCTTCATAATTTTTTTGTCCTCAGCTGTCTGTGACTTTCTTGACCTGGTTGGATCCATATGACCATATATGTTGCAAACATATAGCTGTGATCTGAGATGATGGTTGGAAATTATTTTCAATGCGATCACAACTTCAAATCTCAAGTTGGAACTCAGTTCATTTGCATATTTGTAACATAGATACAAATAAGTGGTACATTGTCGTTATATAGTCATCCACCTATTAGTGCCCTAGCGTCTGGCAGAAGTGTTGGCAATTGAGTACTGCGTTATAATCTGAGGTGAGTAAGAGGACATATTGGAAGGGCCAAAGATTTGTCTATGGTGTGTACAAGATGAGCAAACATCAGAAAGCTACAGTGCTGGAAACACGCTCACTGGTTCCACCAAATGAGAAGATTTTCAACAGAGGCTTTGGCTGCAGATGTTGGTGGACGTTCAAAATAATTGATCATATAGTTGTAAAATTGGTAGTGATCAAACTCATCATCAACAATTCGCCAGGACACGCAGCTCGACAAGGCAAATCGCAACTAGCAAAGTAGCTTTAGTCATTATCAAAGGGAAAAAATTTGACACACCTGCACTGCTGAATATGCAATAGCCCGTGGGTGAACTGACCGCATTCCTAATAACGCTGCAACATCAGACCTGGTGCATCTTTCTCCTGAGGTCCTCAACCGCTTGTATAAAGGTTCCCGGTGGAATGTTTCTTCATCAGGTCGGGTGTCGCCAGCAGAGCTAGGAGATGTGAAGATGTGTTTGAACATCTTATATTTGACATTTGAGTGCCAATATACCATGAAGATCAGGGAAGTACTAAAACTTACTCTGACAAGTAAAGTGCCCTTGAAAAGCCCTTTTGTCGGGTCCTCGTGATCATACTGGCCATCCTGGTACATGAATGTTGGCCAAGAGTGTGCAGTAACTTGAAAGTTATGGTTGTAGTTTCATATCCCATCCTGTGTTCTACAGTCATAATCAGCACTAGTATACAAGCCAGTTACATAGTAAAGGTCATACCTCTTATCTGCCCAGTTAAAGTCAACAGGACAGATAAGTTCTGCAGTAGCATCATGATAGAATCCACGACCAGACTTGTCCCATGAAGAGATGGCTGGGTTGGGGGTAGGCTGTTTCTCATTCAGCCAAGAAGCGACTGCTAGCTTCAAGGAAGCAGCATCGTCGCCATGGGCCGAATCTGCGCCTCTATTGAGCTGAATCGAGTGCATGATCAATCTGATATATTTGGACAATGTGTGACTTACCTTCTGATAGGCGCTATTGAGTTGATATCCATCGCTTTGGGAGTAGATAAGGTCGCGAATGCATGGGACCCAACGCCATAACTGCTCAAACAAATCATAGATACGGTCCTCCCTTGAATTATACAAGTCAGATCAAACTGTCCAACCAAAGTAAAATCATACATACTCGTCCGTGTGTTGTACATCATCTTCACCACATAGGGTGGTCCTTTGGTTGTATTCTCCAATGAGATCCTCAACTCTGTAATTTAGGCTCACCAGCTGCCAAATAGCTCGCCCAGCAAGAAGATAAGGATCACCACGGCTGCAATGACACAAGTGGCATCAGATACATACAGCAATCAATGGTGGTAGTACCTCACCATTTATTGTTGCGTTCTCCCTGGAGCTCTGCATTTTGCTCCTCTAAAGCTGCAATGCGCCGCTTTAGTGCACTACAGGTTTCATTCTGTGGATCATCATAGTCAGAAGACTGAGACATGGTAGAGGATGGAATGAAGGATATTCGTGTATCATCCACCAAACCATGACGAGCTTTCAAAGACCGGTTTATAAGACAAATATTACGATAGTTGGAGTCGCTGTTGACTGAATGATGTAAATTCATTTGGAGCATCAGAATGGAATCAAATGAAATGTACAATCATCTCAATACTGGACCTTGTAGCTTTACCAAATTTTGCGAATGTAAACAATGTCACCTTAAGAAGTAAGGTTGATGCCAAGTGCATTCCATCTCCAAAAACAAATACTTAACAACCTTTCCTTTCATAGTGGAGATCTTGAGAGATGACGCCTATACACAATCAATTATGTTTTACGAGCTCCCAGAATCACAAATCGAGAAAAAGTGAACCACAGTTAGCTTCAGATTGAGCACACATCTTGGTGATCTTGAGGTTAGACATTTGCCCAATGATTTTGTAGACGGTAAGGTCCTATTGCCACAGAATACATCAGGTGTGTGAAATAATTCATTGCAGGAAAACATATGACTGTACCACCACCAGTGTCACAAATCATAAAATTCTGGTTGGGCTTGAGCTTGTGCAGGTCCATAAGTCTGGCACAGTGAACAGCCATGGCCTCTAGTTGTCTGAAAATGAATGAGCTAAATGCAGGGGCAAGCACACAGAAGATATTGTACGTGACAATATGCAGCCTGTTGTGCCAGGTACCATCACCTGCATGAACTGATTGCACGAGGCCTGTGGCAATGGAAGCTTTGCACATCATGTGGCATCTTTTAGCGTCCCAGGCTGCCAGGCATGTCACAAGCACATCAGGTGAGTCTGAGAGGAAGGCAGATAAATCAAGGAATCTATATCTTTGATGTATTCACTAACGTGGTTTGTGCTGGTGTGGGTCAAGACTGGAAGAAGGGACTCGTCCAGCCTGATAAGCGGACGAGGTAGGGGGGATGTAGCAGGGAACTGTAAGGGAACAGTTGAGTCAGCTGCAAAGCAAAGAGGTAAAAGGAACATATGTCTAGTGAACTGCGTCCATATGAGAAGAGGAGGAAAGCAGCTTGCATAGAGAGCGAAGGAAAGTGTGTGGGTCACTAGTATATAAAGGTCTTGAGGGGTGAGGGATGGGAGATGTGACCGGTATTATCACTGATTTGTGATGCATGGTACGACATCATGATGTTGCATCAGACTATAATGAAGGATGGTTGGCGTAGATGGAGGAAAGGGCAGGATCACATACACTGAATAAATCAGGATGTTCAGATTTGCTGGTCTGTAAGAATATTAGCATATAAATGATGGACGAATGTGGGAATACATACGCTCTCAAAGCTAGTGAGGATGTTGGCTGGGATGTTGCGTACTATGTGAATCTTGGCCTTATGGAAGATCGTATATGCTAGTTGGCGTGAATCAGACAAGAGGATAGTGAGGGGATATTTGACGTCTAATGAAGCAAAAAGCTGACCAGACTCGAAGGCCCATAGCTTGATTGTCCAGTCATAGAAAGAGTTGGCGAGAAGAACACGATCAGATGAGAGTGCTAGACAATTGATGAGATATATGATATGAGTATTGAGAATGGACTGAGTGGTGGGCTGGATGAATGGGAGTGGATGATGGGGGTAGAGATATGGGGACTATGGATAGAGTTCAACTGAGAAGGGGGGGGGAAAGGTCAAGGGTTCAGGCCCAGGTCATGCTGCATGGGCATCCATCAACAGATCTGTAAGCTCATCAGATTCGAGACCCAGTTCACCATAGAATTCGTCTTCATACTCGTCATCTTCGTCCATGAAAACTTGAAGAAGTCTAAGATTATATTGTAATCTCGAAAGCTTTGCATGATCAATCTAGCTACATGTATGCAGTGTCTCTACCGAGCTTTCTTCTCTGCAGCTGCCACATCTGCTAGTCTAGCCTCTTCCCCTCTGCTCCCTAACCTGAGTGACTAATGGCTTTGGCTCGAGATCTGCAAACAGGCGTTTGCAAAGCTCCTCAATCACCCAACCAATAAAGCCGGCAGTCATGACACTGGTTAACTTCATCTTGAACTAGACAGATGAGGGAATAACCATCAGATGTCCATGCTACAAATCAGGAAAATGACATACCAATCCCTGCATCTCAATGATCTGTACCATTGGTTCAACTCAGGCATAAAGTCCATAGCTCCACAGAATGCAACAGCACTAGCACCGACAAGCGCCAGTACAAGCTTGAGTTCTCGCAGATTCCCTCGCAGAAAGGGCGGCCCTATAAGAGATGCCATCAATGGATAAGCTTCAACATCCTTGAAATAAATACCTGGAAGTTGATAGTAAACGTCGACTGCTGTTGAGAGAGACCCAGAAAGTATATGGCAGTGTTCCAGAGACTTGGCTTGAACTTCGCCTAGAGGTCAATTTCACCAGCTCTGTACAAGGACTCAGTATATTTTGTGGAATTCTGTCAGAGTTTTCAAATGCTATAAGTGAAGTCAGCTTCAGAGGAATTAATAGAAAGAAGAAAAATGCACCCTGCTAAACAACAGTGCACTCGAACATGATGAGTATGAATAGCGTGAATAACCTGTAGCACCAGTTGAGCAGCACAATAAACATGAATCAACAATTGATCACGTATTAGCCAGTATTGGTTTTTCAGATTTCAGAGTCTATGCAAATGGGTAAGAAGAACGGCTCCAAATTTCAGAAGGTTGCTCAAGTGGGCAATGCCAACAAGAAGAAGCAGGGCTCCAATAGACGTGGGAGTTGTGGAGGGCGCAACCCAGAGAAACGGGCTAAGTGGCTGGAGAGGTGGGGGACAATATGCGACCTGGTAAAGCTCAAGGATGGGCAGTCGTACAAAGCCCTATGTGAGTATTTTTTTTGTTTGATTCAAGATGTGTTCAAATGCCTACCAATTTTTTTTAGATATTCACAGGATTAAGTCATTTCCCAGCGATTTCCTGAATGTTCGCCTGTCCGGCAAAACTGTTCACGAGGCGGTAGCAAAATGCCAATACCCTAATATACCTGCTGAGCTCCAGTCACTTCCTGATACAGGAAAGATTCTCCTACCTCTGGATCATCTTGATCTGGCTACCATTCCTGCTGACATCCCTCCGTTTATTGTTATGAGGTTCGAACACCTGATTACCACAGCTGAACAACACCGCCTTTGGTTCCGGTGGGACTGGCTGTTGGCTGCCAAGCCTGCACACCTTCTGAAGCATGACAAGAATTGCTCGGCATCTGAGGCATGGCACCTTGGTGTCTGGGAGGTCACGGGTAAAAAGCCTCGATTGACTTCAGAGACTGCATCTCAAACGCCAGAGGCTATCGAGGCTATAGACGTGCTGCTTTGTTTCATCAAGACATACATTGCCCCTAAAGTCAGCAGTGTTTTTCAAGAGCATGCCCCAGCACAATGGGAAGTGCTCTGTAGGTATGTTCACTGCATTGTATCTATGGTGACCTGTTCTGATGGACTTTCATAGAGTGCACAATCGTGTACTCAATGAGCTTGGAAGCCAGTTCAATTTGCATCCCAACCTCAATATGGGTGGGGCGTTTTTCACCATTGCTGCCAAAGAAGCTGGCTCAGGGATCATGCACCTCGATTGGAATGACGATCAGGCAATATTTGCTTTCATATTTTCTGTGGGAGATTGGGAAGGGGCTGAATTTTGCATACTGCAACTGGGTATTAAAATACCAGTTCGCCCTGGCCAGGTGCTAGCCATCCTCGCTCGTGTGCTGGCCCACTTCAGCATGCCTGTCACAAAGGGTCGCAGAATTGTCTTTATGTGTTTTACAGACAAGTTACTTTTCCATCATAGCGACCCAGTCATCGTGATGTTCTAGCCAACATATGATACATCTAGTCAATAATAAATACGAGTCGATCCATCTTGCTGCAGCTATGCAATTCTCCAGATTTCGCAGTGTGATTGGTTCTGTGTGGTCCGTTGACGACGAGGTTGCACAGGAGGTTACAACCGCTGGTCATAGGGGAAATTGTCTTCAATTGACTGTCCAGCTTGAGTGCGTGGGATTGAAAGAAAATGTAATGCAAGGCAGGCGATGGAGCTCCCCAGTCTGAGGTATCTCAACTTCGACGAACCTGCGATGCAGAGAGTTAATGTGAACGCCTGCATTTCGCACTAGGCCACTTTCGACCGACAGGAGCGATCGCATGTGGAGCAGAGACTCAGATGACAGATCAAAAGTGAGTAAAGTTTTGCAGAGCGTAGCGTTCAGTGATTTACAGTGATATCGTAGAGCGCTCACGGTGAGTAGATTTTGTTAGGCATGTGATAGCATGAGGGCGAATTTCATTATGAAAAGACAGATGCATATAAGTGCAAGAATAAAGAGCGATCAGTGGAAGTGCACAGCGATCGAAGACAGTGGAGCAAAGGTGGAGCACAAAAAGGAGAGTCATGCGAATAGGTTCCGTGGGATCAAACACACCGTCCTTACATACATATGAGATAATGGTAGGAAGAGGATAGGTCGGACATACATCAAGCCCGGTGATGTTCAAGTAGTACTCAAACTGCCAGAAATCAGTGCTTGTAGCCGACAGTATACATATTAGTGCAATAAAATATGGAAAAGACAAAAAGACACACTCAGAGAGTAACACGCCCGAGCTGAAGATCTCATTCGCGAAGATGGTTCCATATGGCCTGTGTACACTTGCATTAGCAATGAGCCCAAAAGAAAGAAAGTAATAAAACTGACCGAGGCACATATGAATATGCTAGAATCATTTTGTGAGACGTTGTTACGAACTTGGCTAAGTTCGCAACGTGAACCTTATAGGGGTTCTTGCGTACGGCCTCTGTAACCAGTGGCCTCCGTGTACGACGAGAGTTCTGTAGCACTTCTCGAGAGGCGGGGCTCTCCTTGAGAAGTATCGCTCACGGGAGTAGGCTTACTACGCGAGGCTTGTGATAGGACTAGGCTTGGGCGCGACGGGCGGCCAAGATTACTTATACACAAGACGAAGCTCGCTAGGCTTCTAGTAGATGGGGATCAAGACAAAGGTAGATTAAAGCTAAGGAATATAACAGGTGAGAGCTAGCTTTATATACGGAGTATTGAAGCTGAGCTTGAACCGAATTAGCGGACGAAGTCGAGTCATAGGTCGAAAAAGTAAAGTACTATAGAATGCGAAGGAACATATGAGTCATAGGGAATGTTCCGTATACCAAAGTATCGGTAGTACAAGGCAACGCAGCCGGAGGTCCAAGGGTATTGCTAAAAGAGGAAAGCATGGTCGATCCAGAGGGCTGGATCGAT
>QLOO01003245.1:0-23459 GCA_003313855.1 Suillus sp. MG131 | reverse complement strand
ATTTCTATCTTCTCAATCAATGTTTTTTGGATGTTTTTTGAAGAAAAATGGGAAAATGCCTGCAGTGATACCTGGGATTGCAGAGCAGCAAGTGATGGGATGAGCCTGTGGCAGTATGGAGATTGCATTACAAAGTGTCGAGACATGATACATGAATGTACAGATTAGGCACGGAGAATATTTGCAATGAGATAATGCTGCTGAGCGCTGAGCAGTGAAACAAACTGATGTAGGATCAGATCCGAGGTCAGTGGTGATCTCCACTTATTTTCGGCTTCTATGGGTGTCAAACGGGAAAGAGAGTGGAACGTGTGCAGGCATGGAACCAAGCACAAAGTGGGGTGAATGTTTCACCAGATATTGACTGATTGTTGCAGGGGTAAGTGCATGGATACAAGAGCATCAGTGAAAAAATGTACTGGGTGAGCAACCGATATTCACAAGGCCGTTGTAAGTGACTATACACTGTACAGTGCCCAGTAATTACACTCTGAGTCTGATCTGTATGATCGTTGATGGTTAGTGTTGGATTAGAGTTCCTGCATGAACTTTTTTACCTTCTGAAACTTGCATTGAAATCTACACACGCTCTGGCTGTGGCAGCGCATTTATTGTGTCGATGACATGGACATAGAAATCCATGATCATCACAGGGCACAGCTTGTAAAATATATGAAGGGCTTTTGGAGAGACGATGCACATATCATCCAGCATCCTCACTCCCATCAGTTTCAAAGGGATGAGGAATAACTCTGGCCAGTGCCGCGCTGGCTCATCGTTGTTGAGCTGCCCCATAAAGGCTTCCAAAGTGGGATATGTAATTGACAGGTCAGTTTCAATTTCCACATCAATCAGTAGTATGCTTGAAGTGATAGCAGTTACTGACATGGGGTCATGATTAGAGACAAACAATGACTCAGACTTTAATGTGCTGCTGTACCCACCATGACATCTTTATGACAGAGCCGAGGGTACTAGCACAAGTCTGAGTCCAATGCTACTAGTACTACAAGCTCCGATCTGAGGGTGTAATTTAGCAAGTGGATCCATCCTCCCAATGCTCATCATCTGTGTCAAAACTCTGGTGCAAGTAGGTGATGATGATGCAGGGGACTCGGGCACTGGCTCCATAACTGGTATGGCAGGTCCCCTGCCAACAAGCCTCTAGTAATACTACCCAAGAGCTCAACCATACCCTCACTATACAGATAATCATCAACCAAGGCAGGGAGAATCGATGCCATGTGAGTGATCCATCATTATATTTTCTGGACCAAATAAAATTTCCTGATACACGGCTGCCAAGGGTCACACATATTCGGTCCAACATTTGAGGAGTCAAGAGCAGGTAGTGGTCTGGAGGAAGGTATTGCACGGAAAATCGTTATTTATCAGATACTGCCAAAGAATATCTGTACTCACTTGTGTATATCCCAAGGCCCAATGCCACGAGGGATAATGCTCACTTTGAGAAGCGGGTTGGTATGTTCAAGGAACCACCCTCCGTCAACCTCGAAGCTGAACGCAATGGCTGCTGAGAAGATGCAAGAGTGTCTGAATGGAATTCTATGTGAAGCAGTGATGTTGAACTAGTTGGTGCGTCCAGGAGGTTGAGGCATCAACTCATGGCTACAAAGTTCCTATTCTGGTCATGGTCCACGATGCTTGTAGACATGTAGAGAACTAAGGAATGCAGCCAGGGTGCAACACAACGGATGATACTAAGTAATGGTTGAGGACAACACAGTACGAATGAATGGACCGCAGGCGCAGGGTCTGTTGAGACATGTGAGGATTCAATGTCTAGTGCAGTAGTAGTTACAAACATCACCTTCATAGAACTTAGTCCAACTACTTTTGAGCATACCTGCTCTAAGTGAGTGGGATAGGATGATGCCCACATGCACACTCAGCTTTGGGCCAAACGGCCAAACTGAGCATGGAGGCACATGAGGGCGCCTAAGGTAAAAATGAGGCTTACACCAGATCATAGGTGCTGGTGCGCTGACTTACAGCGCCACCAGCACCTCCCTGGCCATGACATAAGTCAGAATCAAGCTAGAATTTGAATAAAACATAAAATTAGCATAAAATAATACTGAGTGTTTCCAGGGCACCCTTGATGCTCAGGGACCTAGATGCACAAGACTAATGGCGGACAGCCATGGATCAGAGCCTGAGCATCTGAAAGTGTCCCACTTCAGAGGGGAGCCATGTGTAGTGCTCGTATCGGTGACTGGAATGAACGGACACCCAGTGGTACTAACTAGTAGTAGAAAATAAAATATCCTCTTGTGGGATCAGAAAGTTCAATTGCTGGATCACAGAACGCCCACATGGAGACCTCCAGCCATAGCAGAGTGCACTCACCAACAACTTAAAGGAAAAAGTTTGAAACACGAAAATTTCCAAGTCAATGATCACGTGCTTTTCTGATCACATGACTATGTTGATCAACAACTTACAGTCATGACTCACCTCACAGTTCACATATGTTGTTTGCTCCCTCAGTTTATTCACAAATGACCGCCTCCTTGTGACCCAAGAGGACCAAGTGCTGCCATCAGCAACCATCGATTCACATATATCTTTACCCTCACCTATACCTCCATCACCTATACCCTCACCAACTCCAACCCTCTCACCTCAACTCCCCCCTTTCCCCACAACCCTTGCCTCCCTTAGTTCATGAATCACACTCACCGGCACATTTCCCAAATTCTGTCCCTCATCCTCCCTTCTGGTCTATGCCCTTGCAAAGCAATGGAAGACAAGATCCATAGTCATCACAACTACAACTTCAGCCACATCACAGACAGTCACACACCTCCATCTCTTCAAGTCAAATATCCCTTCATCCTCAGAGCTTCACCGCTTACCTATCACCCAAGACACTGCTATCTATGTCACAGAGCAGTCTGGGCCCAGTATGAACTCCACACAGACCAGCACCCTCAGCAAATGTGAGAGCAGGAGCAGAGCAAGAGGCAGTGGAGGCAAGTCAAGCAGCTCAGTCATTGCTATTGAGCAAGGCGAGATTATTTGGCATTTCGAGATGCAGGATCCAAGTGAGAGATAGAAGTGGATTGGTGCCATAAAGGCAATTGTCCTGGGCCAAAGGTGGGTTGGGTCTCATTGCTAGGTTCTGGTTTTAACACCCCTCTCCAGATCCATGCACGCAGGCCTCACTGCATCACCCCATCTCAGTAGGCATGAACCCTGCAGGGACATGGATGTCATGCTCTCCATGTGACTCCAAGCATCATTATCTTCCACCACATCCCCTATATCACCCCTGGCTTCGCCACCCAGCACCTCATCATCCCATCCACCTGTCTTGGCAGGTCCCCCTCCCCTATCACTGCCCACATCCCCAATTAGAGGCTCCCTATCACTTGAAGGCATGCATTCCTAACCGCACACAAGGTCCTCGACACCTAGCCCACCTGCACCCACCAACCCCTTCATGCACACATCAAGCATCAGATCAACCAAGAAAATTCAAAACCAAAGTCCTAATGCACCTAAATCTGGCTCTCGCTCCAGTCCAAACTCCGGCTCCTCCTCCCCAATACCCTCCATCCACCTCCAATCCAAGCGCTCAGGCAATATCTCTCCTGCCATGCTCTCTCAATTGCACTCTTCTAAGTCCTCCACATCTACTACCAAAACCATCAAAGGCATGTTCACACCTTGCTCTCGTTCGCCATCCTTGTCACTTAATGGACACGGACATGAGTGTGAAAGCAAGTATGCAGAAGAGAGCTTTGGGACAGTGGGGAGCAGTTTAATGGGTATTACCAGTGGCATGGGCATGAGCACCAAGAGGAGCAGTTTGCCAATGCGCCGCTCAGACTCGCCTGTACCTAGTGTGGCATCATCAGTGCCCAACGGGTCTAGTGTGCACCTGCTAAACAAGAGCATACATAATGGAAGCATAGCCAACAGTGTAGGTGGGACCTCAAGCATGACCTGTGCGAGTATCAATGGTATCCCTGCTTGTGATCTCAAGATTATTAAAGAAGACAAACAGTGGGCTCCTTTGCCATCTATGACTGCACCTCTGTCACATACACATTCCCACTCACATTCCCACTCACACTCGCATTCTCTCCAACCGCCTCCACGGTACAGAAAGCAGATGTTCATGCACCCACTCACAGATGCACTATGCCAGCCAATAGACACAAGTACTATGCCTAGTGTGCAGACCTCCACCATTACTGAGGACAGCTCAGGTAGCACAGTTACCCCACGCTCCATCACCCCCATCCCCACGTCCACACCCAACCCAGCACGTCTATCCATACAAACAACTTCCACCACAACTTCCACTGTCGAAAGGTCCGGTTCATCAGCTTCATCCTCTATGCCTTCCTGTTGGTGATCTTGTATGTATGTAAGGATGGTGTGTTTGATCCCGCAGAACCTATTCGCATGACTCTCCTTTTGTGCTCCACCTTTGCTCCACTGTCTTTGATTGCTGTGCACTTCCACTGATCACTCTTTATTCTTGCACTTTTATGCATCTGTCTTTTCATAATGAAGTTCACCCTCATGCTATTGCATGCCTAATGAAATCTACTTACTGTGAGCACTCTACAATATCACTGTAAATCACTGAACACTACACTCTGCAAAACTTTACTCACTTTTGATCTGTCATCTGAGTCTCTGCTCCACATGTGATCACTCCTGTCGGTCGAAAATGGCCTAGTGTGAAACACAGGCATTCGCATTAACTCTCTGCATCGCAGGTTTGTCAAAGTTGAGATACCTCAGACTGGGGAGCTCCATCACCTGCCTCACATTACATTTTCTTTCAATCCTGCATGCTCAAGCTGGACAGTCAATTGAAGACAATTTCCCCTACGACCAGCGGTTGTAACCTCCTATGCAACCTTGTCGTCGACGGACCACATAGAACCAATCACACTGTGAAATCTGGAGAATTGCATAGCTGCAGCAAGATGGATCAACTTGTATTTATTATTGACTAGATGTATCATATGTCGGCTAGAACATCACAATGACTGGGTCGCTATGATGGAAAAGTAACTTGTCTGTAAAACATGTAAAGACAATTCTGCGACCCTTTGTGACAAGCGCGCTGAAGTGGGCCAGCACATGAGTGAGGATGGCTAGCACCTGGCCAGGGCGAACCGGTATTTTAATACCCAGTTGCAGTATGCAAAATTCAGCCCCTTCCCAATCTCCCACGGAAAATATGAAAGCAAATATCACCCGATTGTCATTCCAATCGAGGTGCATGATCCCCGAGCCAGCTTCTTTGGCGGCAACGGTGAAACACGCCCCACCCATATCGAGGTTGGGATGCAAATTGAACTGGCTTCCAAGCTTATTGAGTACACGATTGTGCACTCTATGAAAGTCCATCAGAACAGGTCACCATAGATACAATGCAGTGAACATACCTACAGAGCGCTTCCCATTGTGCTAGGGCATGCTCTTGAAAAACACTGCTGACTTTAGGGGCAATGTATGTCTTGATGAAACGAAGCAGCATGTCTATAGCCTCGATAGCCTCTGGCATTTGAGATGCAGTCTCCGAAGTCAATCGAGGCTTTTTACCCATGACCTCCCAGACACCAAGGTGCCATGCCTCAGATGCTGAGTGATTCTTGTCATGCTTCAGAAGGTGTGCAGGCTTGGCAGCCAACAGCCGGTCCCACCAGAACCAAAGGCAGTGTTGTTCAGCTGCGGTAATCAGGTGTTCAAACCTCATAACAATAAATGGAGGGATGTCAGCAGGAATGGTAGCCGGATCAAGATGATCCAGAGGTAGGAGAATCTTTCCTGTATCAGGAAGTGACTGGAGCTCAGCAGGTATATTAGGGTATTGGCATTTTGCTACCATCTCATGAACAGTTTTGCCAGACAGGTGAACATTCAGGAAATTGCTGGAAAATGACTTAATCCTGTGAATATCTAAAAAAAATTGGTAGGCATTTGAACACATCTTCAAACAAAAAAAATACTCACATAGGGCTTTGTATGACTGCAAAATTGACCTCTAGGCAAAGTTCAAGCCAAGTCTCTGGAACACTGCCATATACTTTCTGGGTCTCTCTCAACAGCAGTCAACATTTACTATCAACTTCCAGGTATTTATTTCAAGGATGTTGAAGCTTATCCATTGATGGCATCTCTTATAGGGTTGCCCTTTCTGCAAGGGAATCTGCAAGGGAATCTGCAAGAACTTGAGCTTATACTGGCACTTGTCGGTGCTAGTGCTGTTGCATTCTCTGGAGCTATGGACTTTATGCCTGAGTTGAACCGATGGTACAGATCATTGAGATGTGGGGATCAGTATGTCATTTTCCTGATTTGTAGCATGGACATCTGATGGTTATTCCCTCATATGTCTAGTTCAAGATGAAGTTAACCAGTGTCATGACTGCCAGCTTTATTGGTTGGGTGATTGAGGAGCTTTGCAAATGCCTGTTTGCAGATCTCGAGCCAAAGCCGTTAGTCACTGGGGTTAGGGAGCAGAGGGGAAGAGGCTAGACTAGCAGATGTGGCAGCTGCAGAGAAGAAAGCTCAGTAGAGACACTGCATACATGTAGCTAGATTGATCATGCAAAGCTTTCAAGATTACAATATAATCTTAGACTTCTTCAAGTTTTCATGGACAAAGATGATGAGTACGAAGACGAATTCTATGGTGAACTGGGTCTCAAATCTGATGAGCTTACAGATCTGTTGATGGACACCCATGCAGCATGACCTGGGCCTGAACCCTCAACCTTTCCCCCCCCCCTTCTCAGCTGAACTCTATCCATAGTCCCCATATCTCTACCCCCATCATCCACTCCCATTCATCCAGCCCACCACTCGGTCCATTCTCAATACTCATATCATATATCTCATCAATTGTCTAGCACTCTCATCTGATTGTGTTCTTCTCGCCAACTCTTCCTATGACTGGACAATCAAGCTATGGGCCTTCGAGTCTGGTCAGCTTTTCACTTCATTAGATGTCAAATATCCCCTCACCATCCTCTCGTCTGATTCACGCCAACTAGCATATATGATCTTCCATAAGGCCAAGATTCACATAGTATGTGATATCCCAGCCAACATCCTCACTAGCTTTGAGAGTGTATGTATTCCCACATTCATCCATCATTTATATGCTAATATTCTTACAGACCAGCAAATCTGAACATCCTGATTTACCCAGTGTATGTGATCCTGCCCTTTCCTCCATCTATGCCAACCATCCTTTGTTATAGTCTGATGCAACATCATGATGTCGTACCATGCATTGCAAATCAGTGATAATACCAGTCACGTCTCCCATCCCTCACCCCTCAAGACCTTTATATACTAGTGACTCACACACTTTCCTTCGCTCTCTACACAAGCTGCTTTCCTCCTCTTCTCATACAGATGCAGTTCACTAGACGTATGTTCCTTTTAACTCTTTGCTTTGCAGCTGACTCAACTGTTCCCTTACAGTTCCCTGCTACATCCCCCCCTACCTTGTCTGCTTATCAGGCTGGATGAGTCCCTTCTTCCAGTCTCGACCCACACCAGCACAAACCACATTAGTGAATACATCAAAGATATAGATTCCTTGATTTATCTGCCTTCCTCTCAGACTCACCTGATGTGCTTGTGACGTGCCCAGCAGCCTGGGATGCTAAAAGATGCCACATGATGTGCAAAGCTTCCATTGCCACAGGCCTCATGCAATCAGTTCATACAGGTGATGGTACCTGGCACAACAGGCTGTGTATTATCACGTACAATATCTTCTGCATGCTTGCCCCTGTGTTTAGCTCATTCATTTTCAGACAACTAGAGGCCATGGCTGTTCACTGTGCCAGACTTACGGACCTGCACAAGCTCAAGCCCAACCAGAATTTTATGATTTGTGACACTGGTGGTGGTACAGTTGTATGTTTTCCTGCAATGAATTATTTCATGCACCTGATGTATTCTGTGGCAATAGGACCTTACTGTCTACAAAATCATTGGGCAAATGTCTAACCTCAAGATCGCCGAGATGTGTGCTCAATCTGAAGCTAACTGTGGTTCACTTTTTCTCAATTTGCGATTCCAGGAGCTCATAAAACATAATTGATTGTGTATAGGCGTCATCTCTCGAGATCTCCACTATGAAAGGAAAGGTTGTTAAGTATTTGTTTTTGGAGATGGAATGCACTTGGCATCAACCTTACTTCTTAAGGTGACATTGTTTACATTCACAAAATTTGGTAAAGCTACAAGGTCCAGTATCGAGATGATTGTACGTTTCATTTGATTCCATTCTGATACTCCAAATGAATTTACATCATTCAGTCAACAGTGACTCCAACTATCATAATATTGTCTTATAAACCAGTCTTTGAAAGCTTGTCATGGTTTGGTGGATGATACACGAATATCCTTCATTCCATCCTCTACCATGTCTCAGTCTTCTGACTATGATGATCCACAGAATGAAACCTGTAGTGCACTACAGCAGCACATTGCAGCTTTAGAGGAGCAAAATGCAGAGCTCTGGGGAGAATGCAGCAATAAATGGTGAGGTACTACCACCGTTGATTGCTGTATGTATCTGATGCCACTTATGTCATTGCAGCTGTGGTGATCCTTATCTTCTTGCTGGGCGAGCTATTCAGTGGCTGGTGAGCCTAAATTACAGAGTTGAGGATCTCATTGGAGAATACAACTGAAGGACCACCCTATGTGGTGAAGATGATGTACAACACACAGATGAGTATGTATGATTTTACTTTGGTTGGACAGTTTGATCTGACTTGTATAATTCAAGGGAGGACTGTATCTATGATTTGTTTGAGCAGTTACAGCATTGGGTCCCATGTGTTCGCGACCTCATCTACTCCCAAAGCAATGGATATCAACTCAATAGCACCTATCAGAAGGTAAGTCACACATTGTCCAAATATATCAGATTAATCATGCACTCGATTCAGCTCAATAGAGGCACAGATTCGGCCCATGGCGACGATGCTGCTTCCTTGAAGCTAGCAGTTGCTTCTTGGCTGAATGAGAAACAGCCTACCCCCAACCCAGCCATCTCTTCATGGAACAAGTCTGGTTGTGGATTCTATCACGATGCTACTGCAGAACTCATCTGTCCTATTGACTTTAACTGGGCAGATAAGAGGTATGACCTTTACTATGTAACTGGCTTGTATACTAGTGCTGATTATGACTGTAGAACACAGGACAGGATATGAAACTACGACCATAACTTCCAAGTTACTGCACACTCTTGGCCAACATTCATGTACCAGGATGGCCGGTATGATCGTGAGGACCCAACGAAAGGGCTTTTCAAGGGCACTTTACTTGTCAGAGTAAGTTTTAGTACTTCCCTGATCTTCATGGTATATTGGCACTCAAATGTCAAATATAAGATGTTCAAACACATCTTCACATCTCCTAGCTCTGCCGGCAACACCCAACCTGATGAAGAAACATTCCACCGGGAACCTTTATACAAGCGGTTGAGGACCTCAGGAGAAAGATGCACCAGGTCTGATGTTGCAGCATTATTAGGAATGCGGTTGGTTCACCCATGGGCTATCGCATATTCAGCAGTGCAGGTGTCGAATTTTTTCCCTTTGATAATGACTAAAGCTACTTTGCTAGTTGCAATTTGCCTTGTCGAGCTGTGGGTCCTGGTGAATTGTTGATGATGAGTTTGATCACTACCAATTTTACAACTATATGATCAATTATTTTGAACATCCACCAACATCTGCAGCCAAAGCCTCTGTTGAAAATCTTCTCATTTGGTGGAACTGGTGAGTGTGTTTCCAGCACTGTAGCTTTCTGATGTTTGCTCATCTTGTACACACCATAGACAAATCTTCAGCCCTTCCAATGTGTCCTCTTACTTGCCTCAGATTGTAGCGCAGTACTCAGTTGCCAACACTTCTGCCAGACGCTAGGGCACTAATAGGTGGATGACTATATAATGACAATGCACCACTTATTTGTATCTATGTTACAAATATGCAAATGAACTGAGTTCCAACTTGAGATTTGAAGTTGTGATCGCATTGAAAATAATTTCCAACCATCATCTCAGATCACAGCTATATGTTTGCAACATATATGATCATATGGATCCAACCAGGTCAAGAAAGTCACGGACAGCTGAGGACGAAAAAATTATGAAGACCATTCTCCACCACATCGTTCTATTAGTATGACACTATCCTCAAGGTGGGGAGGTGTCATATTCTGGAAATCTCCAGATCCGGATCTCAGATTTAGGATTTAATTCATTTCGGACATTTCCTTTGACCTGTTTCCTTTCTAGTAATTACCCCTATCATCCGGACTTCGGTTATACTTGTATCCTGTCTGATTACTGATCCGCCCTGCCTTTTCATTTCTGTCCACATTCTATTATGTTCCGAGATGCTTTAGTATTATATTCCACATGCTTTGTACATAGCTTCAGGTGTTTGCTTACTTATGATTCCAGTGCTTCCTACAGTATATAAACCCTTGTAATTCTCGGTACTTCCTTAGTTCGAATATCAACCATAGTTCTGCTCATTCCTGTTCCTCCAGACCTGAGCTCAGTCTCTAGTCAACCATCCGAGACTTAGGATTGCAGCCTTAAGTCTATACCTTCGGTTCTACCCTTGGGTAGTCTTTCTCTGTCAGCTTCTAACCCGGACTACGTCCGGATTAGTCTAAACTCTTCCATCCAACCCATATCCGGATATTGACCGGATATCATACCATAATATAATCCGGATACCCGGGTCCTGTTTATACTATCACCCGGACTCGCCCGGATCCTGTCATACCCCCTAGAAATACAGGGCACATACTCGGGAAAGGGGCACAGCGCACGAGCTGAGGCCAAGCCCGTTAGATATAGTCCTCCTTGAGCATGATCTTGACAGGAGGTCTTGTCAACTTTGAACAGGGTGTGAGATTTTCCTATGATAGCAAAAAATGAACAAAATTGCAAATCAATGGCATAGAGAAAACCGGTTAGCAAATGGTAAGAAGCTGCTCACAACTTGTGGATTGCTAGCTCAGTGTTGGATATCCCTCATATAGACTTAATTGTCCAATGCATCAAGGCTAGACAATTGAGACTTCGCTTAACATCAAGTAGGGGCTTGGGAAATCTTTGCTTTTTGTTACTGTCTAGGAGTCTTTTGCCAAATTGCGACAAGTGGGCCACAGCGTTTAGGATTATAATGCTGTATCAATTATCAATAATTTTACCTGAACAGGTCACACTGTTCCCAGCTGCCAACAAATGACATTCATCGCTCAAACAAATCTTATGTGAAATAGAAATTACATATTTGCAGCAGGATGCTACTGACTAGTGAGGTACATCTTATGGGCGTCACACCATATTTCGTCATATCAAAGTCACCAGTGGCGAAGCTGTAGCTTTTCGGGTGAGTAGCTGAAACAATATCATACAGAAGTAGCTTTGCTGGTTTCAATAAGGATGGCAAGGAAGCTGAATCCACCCCGTGATGCTAATCATTGGCCACGGATTTTACCCTTATAATGCTCTTCATGAAGTTACAGACTGACATGTAATCATTTTACTAATTGTAGGTATTAGACCTTTTACAAGGCGAGTATAAGAGTTGATGGTAAAACTTGCATTTCAGTGGTGATGCACCACGACATCATGACATTTTCAATATCTACATCCACTTCGGGAGAGTAGGAGATACCTGTTACAAAACACGAGCGCAACTAAAAAGTCAAAACTTCGAAACTTCGTCGCTGACATCAAGTCCAGATGCTTGCCGCTACCTGTTTACGTGGCAGTCCTAACTCGCGCCTCTATAAATATGACGATTTCTGTGGTGGAGGGACGAGACGCCACATTTGATGACCAGCATTTTTGGATGAAATCCCAGTCGCCATCGATGATAGCAGGTGTGGCGGGCCTTTGTGGCGTAATCCCTTGTGATATTTGGCCAATGATAGTCATATCACGGGTGATGTAGTGGTATGGAACCTTTCCTTCCAATACCTGAAGTTGTAGATGAGCACAACACATCATGCAAGAGCGCACTAGTGTGTGATTCGCATGCCAGTCACGCACGCACCTGAAGCATGATCCCTCCAAAAGAGTACACATCACTCGCTTGGGAGAGTACATTGCTGGCATCATTTAGCAGGTGTTCAGGTGCTATCCAGCGCAAGGTACCTCCAGGAGCGGTAGGTAATAAGGCTTGGCTTACTCTCGTTGGAATGAGAGCGGAGAGACCAAAATCGGTGAGGCGTGCCTTTCCGTCATCGTCGATGAGGACATTGAACTAAAAGGCTTGAGTTGGGCAGTGGCAAAATTAGTGAAGGTGCACGCACACCACTCAGGTCTCCATGGACAATCGACTGCAAATGGACTGCCAGATCTTTGTCAGCTGTGCTCGTGTGAGTTGTGAAATTGGACCAACGATATTGAAGGCCACGAGCTACATCTCTGAGCTAAAGTGACTTTAGTATCATTGCTATTGAGGGGCAACGACTTGAGCGCACCAGTGCAAACTGTTGGCTATAGGAAAGTTCATTATGCTTATTCTGCAGATAGTCTGTCAGGGCGCCATTCCTTAGCCACGGTGAAACCAAGGCGGGAAGAACCCCGAATTGACGTGCAACCCCCCACAGAGGTACAATATTTTCATGATCGAGCGTCGACGATA
The DNA here is from genome assembly GCA_003313855.1 of Suillus sp. MG131. NCBI lineage: Eukaryota > Fungi > Basidiomycota > Agaricomycetes > Boletales > Suillaceae > Suillus > Suillus sp. MG131. The sequence goes on along the minus strand of QLOO01003245.1, from coordinate 10,761 downwards.
TTTTGATCTCGCGAAAATATCGCTGGCGAAGCAACCGGTCAGTGGAATGGAAGCACGAGATTTTTACCAACATTGATCATTTTGTGTATTTCGGTCCCTCCCATAGGTCTAAATACTTTGACTGCGACCTGGAGTTCCTTCAGCAAATCGTCAGGAATCGCCTGATTGGCACTCACATCAACACATTCAAGAGGGACCTGGTAATGAGAAACAGCTTGCTGTACAACCACGGTCACCGAGTTGAAGGCAAGTTGGCACCTGTGAACATCCGCGTATCCCCCGGAGTTAGCGGCGTACTTGTTGGTTCGAATGATAGAATGCGTCAAGTCAGCAATCCTATAGTCGGTAAGTACAGAAACAAGCGTGCACAAGAGATGACTTACCCAATGCTTTGCGCTACGAAAAAGCAGAAGACATCCTCAATCGACGGACGATGCTCCCTTTCAACCGACAGGCATTGTTGCCCAAACGTTAAAAGCATGTCATTTGTCTCCGATTTGTGAACAGCTTCAGTCCTCTGGCAGAGTACTTTGTTGGGGAAACGCACCTGTTCCATGTGGAAGGGCTGTGCGCCTTTGACTCTTTCTGGAAGAACTTCCCTGGCATCGCGAATCCACGAATAGGGTAAGATTCCTAACCATACCTGGGGAATATCAGTAAAATGGGTGCCTAAGAGCAGTGCGGGGACATACCTGGACTATGAGGCAGCCAAATGAGTAAATATCTCCAGCTTTACTCGATCTCGATGTTCCTGCATCTACAATAGGAGCGAGGAATTCAGGTGCAATGTACCTCAGTTCGAAGGTATTTGCTGAACCAGACGTGGGAAATTGCGCCCGTGAAAGAATCTTGGAGAGACGACCAAAGTGAGCAAGGCATACCGTGCCAGAGCCGTCGAGGAACACGTCATCCTGAGAGTATCGTGAGCGCATGATAGGCGACATCCACACAATTTACACTTGTTAAAGAACCATGAGTGATGCCATCATCGTGCACTGAAAATCAGCCGTAAGTCCATGCGTAATGTTCAAGAATGCCACTAACAGTGCTTAAGAGCAGCAACCACTTGACTTAGCTGTCGTCGAGCTCAGACACAGTCATGCTACTTGAGTAATGGGCTTACGATTTCAAATTTTCTGCTTTGTGATAGATACGAGAACTCCCGCCGTAAATATTCCGTCAGCGAGCCATTGGCCTCTCAAAGTGAAGAGGCTCGGACCTAGGAACGAAGGAGAAACTCAGTCTTCGATTGAAGGACTCAACTACTACGACATAGTGCATACCTAGGAACGAAGGAGAAACTATGTAGTTATTAGAGACTGTATAGTAGACTCGTAAATGACATAACTCACCTCAGTCTTCGATTGAAGGACTGAGGGGAGACGCTTCCAAAGGAAGGGGAATAAAAAAGGCGTCATTGAGACGGAGAACGAAAAAAGGGAACGTGTAGGGTGAGTGATAGCGCATGTAAAATGAAACGCGTACGGAGAACGTGTTGTAATATGGCCATCCATGGGGACATAAAGGCAGGAAGAGGTCTGAAGTAGGGGACTATGCCATACAAGGGCAAGATATTACGGTGTGGCGACTTTGCCCAGGCAGCAGCCTCTTGAGTAATAATCTGTGAAACAAAGTAAGGTGATTCCTGATTTATTCAGCGCAGCACGCCAGAATTTCATACTAACATCGATTATCCGTTCTACTTCGTTTCTGTCCCCTGTATGACGAACTCTGATTGATTTGACCGCAACCTGAGTCACGTAAATGACAGCTTTGGATATACAAGATTACACTGACATCAGTTTTCTCCGAGTTCTTGCACCAACTACATTTCCAGATATCGCCTAGATCCCCCGCCACAGTGCCGCGATGCTCATATGCTGTGATCACCTCATTAGGGAGTTCACGAAAGCTGTAGAACATAGGCCAATCAAGAGCACGCAGGAATAACCCATCGATAAACATCAGAGTATCCTCTACCGATGGGCGAGCTTCGGGTTCGATTGACCAGCACTGTCGCATGTAATTCAGGTGATGTGGTTGAATTTGCAAGGTGGTATCAATAGGCTCTTGGTGGGCGAACTTCAATACCACGACTTGCGGTGCAGTCTTGATCCACCAGTAGGGCCGTGTCCCATATAGCACCTGTTGCACGTATCAGTAACAAAAACGAGGTAAACAAGACACTAACCTCAAGCATGACACACCCGAGAGAGTAGATATCGCAGAATTTGGTGGGACATTGTACGCTGTGACCCTCATTGATGATGAGCTCTGGAGCAGCCCACCGAACTGCGCCAGTGTGATAGGAGAATGCCAGGTTGGATTCTATCATGATGTTTGAGAGAGAGAAATCTGCAAGGCGTGGAGATCCATCGGCAGCAACTAGGATATTGTTCTACGATCGGGATTGGACGGTTAGGGTAACCGATATACTGCATATGAAAACCCACACTGGTCAGGTTACCATGAATCACGTCATTGTCGTGGACTGTCCATAGTACAGCCGTCAGGTACATCAATTGCTTTCGTGGTCAATCCATATTACTCACGATACTTGAGCCCTTCCACGATTTGTTTAAGCTATGCAAAAAGCTATGAACTATAGTCAAAGGTTTTGCAAACTAGCTCACCATGGAAAGCCTATTCATTACCGTAAGATCCGTGCAATTCAAGTAAGAGTTCAAACTCCCATTCGGCATCCAAGGAGAGACGAAAGCACGGAATGGACCGAAACCTTCTACGGTGCCATACAGACGTAATATATATTGATGCTCCAAAACAGCCCAAAGACTGATTTCGTGGTCAATGCTCTGTGTTTGAAAGGAAATGAGATTCAGATGCATGGCAGTTTCAGACGTTACCTGGACGCACACGGTTGATCTCATCAACTTCGGCTTCGCTTGGGCTTGCAAACCGTGGAAATCTGACTGCAACCTGAACACAATGGAGTGAGTGCACACACGGAGGATATGAATATATGAAGTACTTCTTCCTGACTTGCGCCCCTGTTCAACGAACATTTGTAGATATCTCGAAGACTACCCGAGGCGATTGGGTAACTAGCTTGCCTCACAATGACGCTTGGGTCTATTTCGAGAGAACTATAGCTTGATGTCTGAACCGCAGAAGTTCCAGCAACAGTAGTTTGGCCACTGCGTCGCACGCGAATCTGTTATCAAGAGTGAGCCGAGTCAACGAATGTGGTAGAATCTTAATCGAAATACAAGCTCGGAAAACTTCCATGTTCCAATATTTGGAAAACTCGGCATATTGATACAAAAACACAGAACCGAGTGACGGATAGTCAATTACTGCAAGGGAGAGGGATGCAACAACTGTAAGTGTCACGGTGGACTACTACTAAGAGCTCGTGAAAAACTACCCCAATGAGATATGAAAATGAGGTCGTCGGAATTTGCAACTCTGGTCCAATTGCAATAGTACCACTTAATAACGATGCTACTTCGTCCATCAAGATGTCACTAGATGAAGTTCGTTGATTGATTGGATGATGCACGCAGATATCGCGTGCAACTTGCACTGCGGACCTATTTGTTTTTGTACCACGAGTAGAAAGCGACTTTTTAATTGTTACTCACTAAATATTCATCAAATTTCTCGAAAAACTGACCCATAAATTCACCAAAGAAATGAGATATTGCTCAGTTTAGTGCTATAAGCACACGGACTCGGACTCGGAGGTGCCCTGAGGCTAGTTCCGCCCTGGTTCACCACATGTTTTCCGCATGCTGGTGTGGGTTGCTCCCAATAAAAGGGCTCAAGCTTACGAGTCTCAGGCAATCATGATCCTGTCATTGTTATCCCGCTGTAGCTCGTGGTCGGAACAGTTTGTGAGGAAGTTACTGTGGCGGAGAAGCCGCCCGTCCTCAACTACTACTGGCACTGGTGAGACAGACCCCGACAATGATGAGCAAGTTCATGATAATTTCATGATAATACTTTGAGCTAATGCCGACTTTTAATGCAGATTACCTGATCTCACTGGATTGATATCCAAGTCATCATCCGACCCCATAGCGCACGGTAGTTTTGGGGATGTGCGGAAATGCACCTACATATCGTCCGACTGTCACTTGAAGGCAAGCATGTCGTCAGATGTACGGCCGTCCATCAATCTAAATCCATGACAGGTGGCAGTCAAGTCCATACGGGTCGGTGTCGGCGATGATATCAATGCCAGAGTCACTCAAGTACGTTCTCGGCTTTCCCTTTGCATGCGATATGTTTCCTCAAACCTGGCGGCTTCACAGAGATTCTTGAGCGATTTTCGTGCACGAAAGCAACTGCAGCACGAGAATCTTTTACCTTTACTTGGCATTAGTTACGACTTTGGGCTTCTTCCAGCGATGGTTTCCCCTTGGATGAACAACGATTCGCTCACTACATACCTCAAACGCAATTTTTCAACGTTAACTATCGAATCTAAGCTCCGAATTGTGGGTTGCTTTCTTAGCATTGCTTTCGCATGATGTTCATTAGAGCCTTAGTTGCGACAGGTCGCAGGAGCTGTCAGCTATCGTACGTGGAATCTTCACTACTTTAGCAAAAAAAAATTGAGTTACGCGTAGTCCACTCGAAGGACGTTGTCCATGGAGACCTTACTGCTGTACGTATTTATCTGATACTCACTTCTTAGATCTGATGATCACGTTTGGGATGGCAGAACAACATTCTAATAGATTCGAACTGTAACGCCCATGTTGCCGACCATGGGATTCTCATTATGTGCTCAGGAATTTCAGGTACTTCAAATATCAGAAGCAATGTGCGTTGGGCTGCTCCGGAAATCTTCAAGTTACCGGAGAACAAAGAGTCGTTGACACCTATAAAGCCACCGAGTGATGTTTATTCCTTTGGGTGCATCATTCTTCAGGTATGTCGTATTCGTAGGCTCGTTGATTTGCGGTTGAGACTTCGCAGGTTATGACAGGTAGACGACCCTATGCAGATGTGCAGAACCATTATCAAGTCATCCGCTTGATACTCAATGGCACAAAGCCTACACGACCTCTGAGCCCGCACATCTCAGATTCACTCTGGCATTTCATCGAAGAATGCTGGAGTGATGCGGCATGTCGCCCCTCTGCCGTTGAGGTTTTGAGCTTCTTGGAATCGCATGATAAATCATGTCGTCAGGCTAGCGTCCGGAATCTAATGCATTGATGGTTTGCTGAATATTTTATCACTAATAATAGATAATAGGTGATAATATAGCGTCGACACCATATTGGAAATCGCTCCGTCCTTACAATGTGTAGATAGGTGATAAGCATTACAAACAGGCATTGTATAGGTACCACTTGGGATCAAGTGGAGGCCCAGGTTCGTACTGGTAGCACGCACTGATACTTGTCACTTGTGTACTAGGCCTTTTGATAATATTTGCTGCGCAGCGCGCACGTGTTGAACTTAGGTTTGTGTGCCAAGTGGAGTCACATAATGAAATTGCCAGTGCAGATGGGCTTTATATAGCGCCCTCGTGTTCTTCATTGCGCTTCTGTTTGGATGACTCGTGCTGATATTTACTTGGTTCGGAGGTCATGTGAAGCAGAGCTGTGCGAGTTGATAATGATATCAATTGCAACAGGATAAAATTTTCAAGATCAATCAAATTCATACAACCTAATATCACTGTATCATATTCAAGATCACAACCTGACGGTCAATATTGGATAATCAAATTGAGCGAGATTCAGGAAGGTTGACTGCACTCGGGAATGCACGCTAGAGGCTGGGGATGGCGAGTCGGACGTAACGAAGCCTTCGCCCATCACCAAATGAAGTAGTGATCCGAGCTGCGACAGCCTGTGTCCAAAGTAGCACGCCCAAGCCAGGCCACATTAAAGTACAGCCTTGGCCACAGCTTTACGCAAGCTAGTAAAATCGTGGTGGGCCACGTTTGAACATGAGGTTTTCATGTTAATATGCTAGTGCGACTCGTGCTGGAAGATCCGGAATGAAAAGTTGCCAATTGTATAGATAAGCCATACAAGTCGTTTACGGCATGTCTTCAAATATCTGGTCTCTGAAATCGTATTGCAAGACTGGCGCCGATCAGAGCGAAAGGACTCATCGGTTCTATGCAACGTCTGAAAGACACGTCGATTCGGTGTACAATAAATTCCATTCGACAGCTTCAGGTATTGGACTAGATGTTGAATTATAGCCCCGTCGTCATCGTCGTGCACAATCTTCCTGATGGGGCTACGAAGGTTCATTGACGAACAAATCGACCGAGGTTGTGGCGATCCGCACATAGCACGTACGAGGATTGTGCTGTCAATTCATGTTGGACGCACCAGGAAAGTTGCTTGCGACACAGGATCTATGGCACGAAGGAGGAGTGGGTAAGTGCAGTCATTGGCGCCAGCAAGTCACAGCAAGTGCAGATAGCACCTCGCAAGACGGATCCTGAAATTTGTATGAAGCCGAAGATGAGAGCTGCGACGTGGTGTGGAGACAGGAGCAGTCACGTGCTATGCCTCGCTCCGGGATACACGCCAAAGCCTGCTTACCTCTGCTTGTTTATATTTGTCTTTCATGACACTCAAGATTTGCCGGGCGCTTGGTGCCCATGAGGTATCCATGAGGTACATGTAATATAAAGACAGTTGACTAGTAACAGGGTTTTCCGCCCCGTCATGTTTGGCCTGTTGCGTCTGTTCTTTGGCATTGTACAGCACATTCGTGGAATTGTTGACTCACCTAAACCACAGGTCCGCGGCCGGGCACCAGAATGCCAAGTATCTCATAATCAGCTGTGTTCTGTTCATGATGCTGTTGTCGCAAGCCAGACCTCATTTACCGACAATCCCGATCATACTCTGACCAATAGCTGCCCTACTTCTGTCACAGATGATTTGTTAGTTATTTTCTTCATCATAGGCAAGGACTTTGTAATCATCCAACTGTAGGACTCCTCTTCGTATCAAATCAAGTGATATCATCGGACAAACCAACTACCCATTCGCTTCGGGCGGCCTTGGAGATGTTTACAAGTGTACATGGCATTTTGGCGCAGGTTTGGAAGAAGTATGTCGTCAACTCGGGTTCTTTGCATGAACTAATCATGAATTTAGGTTGCGGTGAAATCCTTGCGATTCCCTAGTCTGAGCGATTATGAATATGCAACAATTAACAAGGTATATTGGGGAATACAGTTCGAAGACCGTACATCTAAACTTCATTTATTTTTGAACGCAGAACCTTGAGCGCGAGATCTGTATATGGGTTACTTTGAAGCATCAATATGTACTGCCTTTGCATGGTACTGTAGAGGGTTTCGGCACATTTCGCGCATTAGTTTGTCCCTGGATGCCGAACGGGACTTTGAACTCCTACCTTGACTATGCGCACGAGACCCTCTCGGTGATAGATAGGCTTCGCCTCGTGAGTTTTATTTGCGAAGCCGTTTATGAGAACTCAACGTATCTTCAATAGCTTAAACAAATTACTGAGGGGCTCAAGTATCGTGAGTGATGATTGGTTTTGAAACCGACGGGAATGACCGGTGCCCATGCTTTGGGCAGTCCAAGACAGGGACGTCATACACGGGGACCTAACAAGTGTAAGTTTACATATGTTGTAAATTCACAATTCTCTCATTGTGATCGCAGAATAACGTCCTGGTTGCTGCCGACGGCTCCCCCCGCCTTGCGGATTTCGGTATTTCAAATATCATGGTACAATCCAACTCTTCATTTTCCTATCACACCGGTGCAGTTCGCTGGGTCGCTCCAGAACTCCTGGACCCTCCAGACGATCAACACATACAATGTGCAACCAAATCAACTGATATATATGCCCTTGGTGGTATCATGCTTCAGGTTAGTCTCCCGTTCGCTTGTTAGTGTCACTCACACCCACGCCGCCTGGTAGGTCCTGTATGGGAAACAGCCCTACTGGTGGCTTAAGAGCGCCATACATGTTATTTCTGCAAGGTTCAAACACCTAGAGCCCATTGATTCCTCCATCGAGATCCAGTCCAATGACCTAGGTTTCATGCGGCGGTGTTGGTCGACCAAGAGCGAGGTTCGTCCATCGGTGGAGGAGGTACTGGAATATGTTCAAGAAGTATTGTCGAATGAGACTTCATCTAGATAACGTCTCGGGTTTGAAGCGATCATTTTACTCGTCTTCGATTTTGTACCATATCCTTAGATTTATTTTATCGTAACCGCTAGCTCGGCAACTTGTACTGTATTACCTTTTGTACATCATGATGATATGCTTTCGACGCATAATTACGTACTGTCCCACTTGACCTTTCTCACTGTTGTCCAACTGTGGCACTTGTAACTAGTGTACACACGAGAAGTAGATCTTTCATTGGTATGTGATGATTCCTGAGTACTCCCTGTCTTCAATCATCTTACTCCCACACAATCATCCGATTTGCTAAGTATCTCAACGTTTTATACTATGGCTCAAAAATATGCACCATATGGCCTTTGGGAGTCCCCAATCACAGCTGATGCTATCGCTCAGGATGTAGGTTCCCCACTGGCAGATCGTCTCTGATCGGCCGGCACCTGAAACTGATCTACACCATAGAGCGTTTCCTTGAGCACCATCTTTGTAGATTCAGTCACAAAAGATATCTTCTACATCGAACAGCGTGCATCAGAGGGTGGCCGATGCGCGGTTATGAGTCACCAGACTCAAAAGGAAGTCTTTGGCAAGGACTTCAATGCGCGGACGCGCGTTCATGAATATGGTGGAGGTGCTGCGATCGCTCATAATGGGACTGTGTACTCTTCAAACTTCAAGGACTTCCGTGTATATGCCGCGAAAGATGGGAAGATCAAACCAATTACACCAGGTAGGTATATTCCTCGGACTATAACATCGTGCTTATACTCCCTGCGCAGAGGACCCGAACAAGATTTATCGCTACGCGGATTTCTGTGTGCATCCAGTACACACAGATCTACTCGTCGCTATCTTAGAAGATCATACTAACGATACGCCGCGTACCGTGCGCAATTCTCTTTGCGTCATCAACTCCACAACTGCCACTTTCACATCCTTGGTTTCCACCGAGGACGCAGAAAGTGAGTTTTATGCAGCACCGACGTTTTCCCCTTCTGGTGATAAGCTCGCATGGCAGTTCTGGAAACACCCAGACATGCCTTGGGAGGGTGGACAGATCTACGTGGCTGACGTCCTTTACAATTCAAACACCCATACGCTTAGCCTGAGCAACGCGAAGCTGGTTGCGGGCGAAGCTAACAATATCAGCGCGTGTTACCCCCTGTGGGCCTCCAACGACAAGCTTATATTCACCTGCGACAAAAGCAAGTTTGCGAACCTTTGGGAGTATACCCAGACGTGTACCAAACCGGTTCTCTCGTCTGTCGTGCAGCAAGACTTTTGCATGCCATCCTGGTTGCTTGGTAATTACCCGTTCGCTTTCCTGGACGAGAATGGCACAAAAGCTATCTGTGTTGCATGGCGGGGTGGCCGAAGCGTCCTATACGTGGTTGATATCGCCGCAGGTTCCTATTTGGAGATCAAAAACGAATCGTTCGACTTTGTAGTGGTAAACCATATCCACCGTCTGTCGGACTACACTTTCGTCTTTACGGGACAGCAAAGCAATGCTTCTGGCGCAGCTATGCTCTGCACTCTTACAGGACCATCATTCGTGCCAAATTTCCAGGTGCTCAGTTCTACCGCATCGACGACCGCCGCGCCGTTCCCTGAGGGCATCATTTCGCTTCCAATCCCGCTTGAACTTGAAGTGGCAGATGGCAGGATTGTGTATGCCGTGTACTACGCTCCCAACAATCCAGCGTATGCGGGTTCGAGCATTCCTAATGAGAAGCCGCCCTGCGTGCTTGGCGTACACGGTGGTCCCACAGGATTAGAGACCCAAAGTTTGAGCTGGGTGAAGCAGTATTTCACAAGCAGAGGATATGCTTGGTAGGTCCTGTTGGCTACTGCAGTATCGTCATGCGCCATGCTCATAAACTGCAGGTTGGATGTGAACTACAGCGGCTCTTCGTGCTATGGACGCGCATATGTGTACGTTACAATTCGCTGCTGTCTTTCCCGTGGAACAATGCTGAAGATATGACAAAGGGAGCGCCTCCAAGGGAATTGGGGTATTACCGACGTGAGCGACTGCATTGACGCAGTCCAATCACCCCAACTCTCCTCCCTCATCGACATCAAGCGCACTGCAATCCGTGGTGGGAGTGCTGGTGGGTATACTACTCTTGCCGCCATTTCCCTCGACACCTCCGCAGCGAGCAAGACGAAATTTTTCGCAAGTGCCACGAACAGCTACGGGGTTTCGAACATGGAGCTGTTTGCAGAAGATACGCACAAGTTCGAGCTCATGTACATTATCAAGCTTCTTGGCGGTACGAAAGAAGAGATTCCGAAAGTTTGGCACGACCGGAGCCCGGTGTATTTTTCTGCAAATATCAGAACTCCGTTGCTTGTATGTTTATATGTCGATGACGTGCGCTCTGATGGGTAGATCGACTTTCCGACAGGTTCTTCAAGGCAATGATGACGCAGTTGTTCCGCCCGCACAATCGTGGACTATTATCGATGGGGTCCTTAAATCTAAGGGGCAAGTTGAGGCGCATTTCTTTGATGGGGAGCAGCATGGGTGGCGCACATCGGAGACAATTAAGAAGGCAATTGAATTCGAGAGGGATTGGTATGAGAAGAGCATGGTGAGGCCCAGTTTAGCAACTTGAACTAAGAGCAATATAGCAATAATGT
>QLOO01003238.1:0-20750 GCA_003313855.1 Suillus sp. MG131 | reverse complement strand
CGCGGTACAGCGTGCACTGGAACATGTACGCACTCTTGTTTGGGACGGTTGGCCAAGCAAAGACAGTAGTAGTGCATCTCGAGTTCAATTTACAAACGGACGTCACCAGAGAAATCAGCATGCTTCTGATCGATACACGGGGAAGAAAAACGACCAATAGAAAGTTCAATTGGTCTAGTGGCTTCGACAGCGTAAAGTTCGATACGATGGTTTAGTCATGGCATGTCACTGAAGCGCTACTTCAAGAAACTTGAAACCAACGAGTCAAGCCATCCTGTCTAGGTGTTCGTCCAAGACCATATATTTTCCTGCAGCTGTGCGTTTCAATTTTTCGAAGGGATTGCTTGCGGCAAAGACGATAGAAACTTGAGGATTTTCCCTTGACGCAGCCGTAAATATCTTCGTATCCATCAATCCAGTGAACAAAATCAACGCCTCGCTGGAGCAACCAGTCTAGTCCACAAGATTTCACCACAAGCCTTGATGGAGAGTATTAAAATGCATAAACGATTCCGACATGTGTATATGTGCTCACCTAGTCATTCGAGTTCAATCAAAGTTTGAACTTGAGCGTGTCACAAAGGACATCCTGTTTACCCGCTGGAAACTAACTTTCGATACAACAGACGGACCACCATCATGAGGCATCTTGTTCTTTTACTCTCGCAACCCTCCTTCAAGTTAAACACTGACCAAAATGGTTCATCCTCGAATTTCCAGTACACCTATCACAACGACATTGCCCTTCGCTCAGCTCCGACGGTATTTGCTATCACGATAAGCCCTCGATCGACTGGACACCTTTCCTTGAAAGACTCTGTCCATGAAGCCTTCCACTCCCCACAAGTACAGGCCTGCCATATAGTAAAGAAGCGGGAGCCTCCTCCCCCAAAAAGAGGGAGAGCATGTCTTGGGCACATTGAGTGTAGGCTGGTGAGAGCGCGAGGAAGAAAGGGATGGGTCTGATCGAACGTGCGCGCGCGCTCACGAGGAACAAGTGGCACGTGGTGAGGTTGTCAGTGGGAGTTGATCGGGACTCGTCTGTCCAGAGTCCAGACCCTCGAGGTGATCTCGTAATGAGTGTTCGGCTTCATCTCGTCATATAGTCAATCCAGACTGCTATGGGAAGAGTATCGGAGAAGGGGGGAAAGACGCTATCATGATGCTTCAGTAGGACAAAAGTTACAAAACGAGATAAATATATCTACCCTTCTCCAACCTCCTAGCCTCAAGTACGCCCGTGCACGGGCCACTTGGGTTTCTTGTCTCCTTCTGACGTTGCTCTGACGTGGACATTTAAACATCATGGGGACAGTACTGCTGTCACGTTAGACTCTATTTCCAAATCGTTGAACAATTGATGCAAGTACTAACGCGAACGGCTCACGGTACCGTCGGAACTTGGCTTCAGCACTTAAAATATCAGCATCAATGATATGCGAACCCGGACCACAGTCGACTGTTGAATTACCTACACGCATACTTTTTGCTTGAAGGACTGCGTTGAAGTGTTCGAACTTACATAAAGTCTCTGGAAGCGGATATGAAGTCACATCGGGATTTTTATAGTTTGGAAAGGAGCCATGATGCTCAGAACATGAACATCAGATTTTGCACCTGCTCCATCATCATCTTGGGTCAAATTCTCCAGACTTCCACGTGCTCGACTCTTGCACCAGCTACAGCCAGTCTCTTCCACAATCGCGCTTTGTACCACAAAAGCGTAGTGTTGGGCTCGAATTCACAACAATCACCTTACATGTCTAAGCCCGACTTGATACCTTGGACGCAATCTCACCTCGGCGCCCTCTACGAAGCGCGAGAGGACGAGGTATTCACCAACGCCTTCAATACTGCATTTTCCCCCTCTTGCGAGGTTCGTATAAACCATGCACCTTCCACACTTGATGCTTTGAGGGACAGCATCTCATCGCGCAAAGTCGCCACTAGAGGAGTTGCACTCTCTTGGGAGAATGTGATTTCCACAGGTGATGGTCCGGACGATGTGAGTCTCCACACCCAACCTTATGGCATCACTATGAATCACCTATTGATAGCCCTCGGTGGTTGCCGGAACTTTGATCATCACTCGTAGCATGATGTTCCTCATTCGCGCTGGTCCTGCTCACCGCCTGACTCACATCAACTTCAGTGCAAAGTATAATTTCAACACCTCATAACGCTACTATCCCTCACATTTCAACTCTAGGGTGGAACGTCTGGAAGACTCTAACCTTCAGGCAGATGAAAACGATGACCGTCGCCGCATCACCAGCCTCTATCTTACCTCGGTAGACACAGTGCCGCCGATTCAATTCGCAAAACCTCATCCAGTTAGCCAGGAAGAGCGGGAGTAAATTTACCGACAATATGAGTAGGAGTCTTTTGATATTTGTATCAGTAATAATTGCATGCATTACATTGCGGATGCTCATCCACAGAACTTCCGAAACCTGTGATAGATCGAATCGAAGTACGGGTGGCATAGTCGAGTGACTTTCGCACAGTCCTTGGCCGGTCGCGTGAGGGACACAACGTTGTGCTGGGTTTGAACTTTGCACTGGTTCTAATAATCAAAGCCCACACCTCCTCAACGCCTCACAGTACACCCCCCCACTCGAAGCGGTGGTGAGAAGGAGACTGGGGGTAAGTAGTACAGTTTTCTTGTAAGCTAGGTATGCTTGTTGTGCATCCTGCAAGTTGCTGTGATGTCTGCCTTGATCCCTATTCCATTCTCTCAGGACCTGCTCATTCTCCACATGCAATCGCCTGTGGTCACATATTCTGTCTCACGTGCGTTCCTGCTCCCAGCCATATTCCACCAAGCAATCATGTCTCTCCTCTCATATGCGACTCTTCAATCCCAGGTGCCTTCGCTCCTTGTCCCTAAGCGCATGTCCCCTCTGCCGCGAACCTTTCCAGCCAGATCGCGTCAAGAAACTCTACCTTGCAAATCCATCCAAACGAGACAATGTTGAACAGGATCCTATCGACGATCGGCATGCTAGTCTCCTTCACCGTATGTCTCTAGTCTCAGGCGAAGACGCACCCGACGCAGAGGTTGTCAAAGTAGTTACCGAGGTGCAGGAATGGCTGAATTCTCAATCGGGTAGTCCTAATTCTGTGCGTCCTTTTTGTCGTACGGGCTTACCGACGTATACTGGCACTTGCTGTCAATACATCATTTTCTCACATGCGGCATTTTTAGCATATTCCACTTCGAGCTGCCCTAGCTTTCCTCCAGCGAATCAAAGTTCTTCAAGATCAGAGCGAGCGCGAAAAGGCAGAATGTAGTCGCCTTCGTGACAAGCTTCGTACCTGCAAACTTTACGCAGACCTCGACTCTAGAATATCTCGCGTTGTTGAAGAAGGTCTGCTTTCTAGGATTCAGAAAATAGAGAATGAACATGCTCTGTGAGTCTGCGCTCGTAAGCAAACTAAAGTTTTCTAAAGTTAGTTCTCCGCAGAGAGGTGATCATTTGATTCAGCGGCATTTATGTTTAACTTACCTTGTGTCTTCATAGCTGTCGCGATTACAGTGTCAGCTAGAAGTCCTTATCAATCCGCAGCCTCGATACCCTAATACCGATAATCCTATTACCCCTCGGCCAATTCAGTCACCTGGGGGAGTGAATTTGGACACCCATATACGGAGGGCACACAATAGTGAGTCTCTATCTACTGCACCATCGTGCTTTACTCAGTCGGTTATATTCCATATTTCAGTTGTATTCTCATTGATTATTTTCTTCGGTATCATCGAGGTATGTGCACGTCTTAATTCGACGGTACAATAATGACCCATTGTGGCAGTTTGCAATCTCAGCTTGGCTCACGTCACAATTTAATACCCATCATAACTCTTTCAGTTTAGCTGGACGAGACTGCACTCGTTTTCTCTTGTTCACTTCATTGTGGACGATCATATTCTCTAGTCACCGCATGTTTTTCAACTTTCCCCCTCCAGGCAGTGCTTTGGGTAGGATGGTTTCTCATATCTTCCTGTAAGTAGACCTCCTCTGGAGCCAGTCGATCTTGTTGACCAACTCGCTACAGCCTGTGTCTCACATGGGTCTTCTGGACCGCGGGCGCTGCAGGTATCACCGCAACTCTCAGTGGACAATTGAATCGCAAGTTGGTACATCTTCCTATTACTCATCGCTCGCTTTGTATCTTCTTAGCACCCAGAGCCTTTTTGTGTATTGCGGTCAACTTATCGCGCTAGAAGTCTTTGCTTGGGTTATTTTGTATGTATCATTGATACATGTCTATTAATATTGCTTCCTTGTTCATATTTCTTGTTAGGGTTCTTGTAACTTTCGCAATCTTTGTTGTGCACGCATGCGGCGTTCTTGCATCGAGTCGAGCTGACGGTGTGCGTGAGCCACAGGTTGCCTGAACGGGCAGGTTGTCCCCCACTTCTGTGGTTAGATCACCACGAGCGCGAGACATCACCCTTAGTTTCATCCATGTTTTATGTAGGACTTCTTTCTGCGTCTTCTATGTTGTGTTACCTATATGGCTTCATCTACACCATGCATCGACGTTATGGCTATAATCTTTCGATTACTGACATTCATAGCTGATACCCAGCACCATTCCTCCCTCGTGTGATCCAATGGCAGTAGCCCCACCTAATTACCAGTCTATCTCTCCCGGTTCTCTCGATCCTGGCCACTGGGCCAGCGTGATCAGGCCCACTGTCTAATATTCGCAAGATTCCTGGTTATTCAAGTTAGAAATACATCATTACCTACACGTTGTTACATCAAGAATTTCAGCCAAGTACGTATCAAGATCGCAACCCACTCCAAAACGTATCCTACACATTTTCGCGCCTTACACTGCTCTCTCACGTATGCCCATCCACCTAGTAGTAGTGGTGCTAACACGAATATCGTGAATACACAAATACAAGCCCAGGAAATCGTCACAAACTCACATTCAATCGAGCCTTCGCATCAGCGAGGCTATGAGCCGATGACCAGATGTCTACATTTTCCTTCCTGTCATCAGACATGGCATAAATATTCTCCATAATCAACTGGTCGGCTGTCCGGCCCCTGACGCGCATTAGGGCATGGAGGTATTTCACCACCAATGAGGGTTCTCGTGAAGCGACCAATTCATCAAGGGTTTTCCGGTATTCATTGATGAGATCTTGGATCGCAAGGCTTTCGAGAGCAGAGCCGATGATGCAGGTTGACATGACCCTGGCGTCGAGCAGTGGGACTACAATCCCCCTTGAGTCAATCGATATCAGTCGAATTGATCATCTGTCACTGTAAGAGACTCACGCCGTTATGCGGGTCAGACCACGGTAAAAATCAAGCGCATTCTAGGTAAGGTTGAATGATCACGTTTATCATGGACCTTGGTATGTTCTTACATGAAAGTGACTCAAGCTTGGTTCGCAAGCGACAAAGTGCTAGAAGATACATGTCGACAGATGGAATGCGTTGGAAAGAGAGACACGCACTAAGGTGATCTTGTTCTTGAGCATCTCTCTCGCCAAATCAAGAGGGTCCGGAACTGGAACATATACATGCATTCAGAACCCCGGAGTTCACCACGACGGATGGTAATTAGTTCTCACCACCTGGTACACCGTGGGGCCAGTAATCGCCCTGAGATCCAATGCCGTGTGGCGGAGCATCCGATATTAGCACAGTGACCTTGTTGCAGTCATTCCTCCACCTCATCGTCAAAGCTCGAGCTAGAGCCGCTGTTACAGCTTCTGGCCCATCTCCACCACCATCTGCGCCAGGAAGACTTCTCAAGTTTGTGTGAATTCGAGTGAGATCCGACACAAAGTCCCACTCGCGGGTAACGAAAGAATCATCCTGGGGCGGATGATCGCGGAACCCAATAAATGCAACGCGAAGATCGCCTGGCTGAGCTGAATTCACATGATCCGATCCCAGTATTTCTGCGCAGATAGTATTAATGGATGATTTGACCGAGTCTATATATGGTTGTTGGCTGCCAGTGAGATCCAAAATGAACAGCAAGTCGCTGTACAAAAGTCATAAACAGTCTTAAAAATGGACGAAGCATCACTCACAGCTTCAAGCCATGTATACGCATAGGAGTTACATTCTTCTTTGTTACAGGATCCATCAGATACGTGTATACCACACGCTTGACCTATACATGACACCAATGACCATGTAATCTTCACAGCGTACTGAGAAAGACTTACCAGGTCCTCGGATACAGGTGCTTTCCTTGTCTCTATATGTGGGAGAGATGAGCTCGAGACTCTACGGGCCATGGACATTTTTGCGCTGTCATATGTATCTGAGATTAGGAGAGCTTGTACGGCCTCTGCCTCTGCTTGAGATACCGTTTGGAGATTTGCAGAGTCATCATGAGTGATCTCCATGGTTGGGCTGTCTTCGATGTAAAGCATCGATAGGAGATTTCCGACTTCTTCAGCCTTGGGTCGGGCAGCCTCAATGGCAAAGCCGCTGGTCTTGGGGCGATAAATGATATTTTCCAAGACATTGAGAAGGATTGATAATACTTACAGAGGCGGATTCGAACTCCATGCCATCACTGAGGTACTCCGTGTCATCTTCGACGATATCTAGCTCTGAAGCTGGAGCTATGTCCAGAAGCCCCCCTCTAGGTCCTTCGCTGAAGTACTCCGTGTTAGCTTCGACAATATCTAGCTCTGAAGCTGGAGCCATGGCAAGAAGCCCCCCTCTAGGCCGTTCGCTGAAGCACTCCGTATCATCTTCGACAATCTCCGGCTCCGGCGCTGGTGCCATGACCAGAAGCCCCTCTCTAGGTTCTGCTTCGCAGCTCATCCCCCGCGATGGATGGCGCTCATGAGACATTATGACATCTGCCTCAGAGGGAGCGCTTGCGATCGCTTGTTTAGGAGCTGGAACTGCCACATCACGTTCCTGTACAGACTCCATCGCAGTAGACCGCTCTTGCGAGGGATAACATATGTCAGAGATCGCCGTGCTACCGTGATGTGCTTCCT
The DNA here is from genome assembly GCA_003313855.1 of Suillus sp. MG131. Lineage (NCBI taxonomy): Eukaryota > Fungi > Basidiomycota > Agaricomycetes > Boletales > Suillaceae > Suillus > Suillus sp. MG131. The sequence goes on along the minus strand of QLOO01003238.1, from coordinate 13,756 downwards.
CGTGAACGCTAATAGCTTGCATTTCTTGCTGACTCGGAACTGGGTGCCCATCTAGAACGTCTAACCCAGCGGACTGTGCTTGCAGTGCGCCGTACAGACCGGAGGTGAACCTGCCGGCTTTAGCAGTCTGCAGGTCTAATGCTGGAGCTATGGTCAAAGGTTCTTCTCTAGGAGACACTCCGCCGACCAGATCCTGTGATGATTGGTGCCCATGAGGAATTGCGATACTACTACGTCCTGCTTTCAAGAGCGCGCTTTCGATCTCTCGTTCTAGAGTTGGAACTGTGATCTCATGTCCCTGCACAAACCCCTCTGCGGCAGACCGCCCTTGCAGAGGGGTGTGCAGTTCAGAGATCGCCGTTCCAGTGCGATCTGCCCCCGCCTGAACGCCAGTCACTTGAACGTCTTGACTTGTGACTGGGTGGCCATCCGAAACATGTCCTTGCGCTGCTTTGTGTGAATCAGAGACAGAGGTACTACAAGGCCCATCCGCCGAAGCATCGTCGATTGTCGGTTCGAGAGCCGATGTTGCGACCGGACGCGCATCTGCAATCCCCGCCCGCGTGAGCTTTCCCCCAGAATCAACAGCCAATGCTGTTTTGGGAGATTCTGGTAAAGAAAGCGAATCGTGTGGACTCGAAGGAGACAGATCCGCATCTTTGGCTGACTTTTCGTCCAAGTGTGGGCTGTCTGACCGAGTAATTTCAGGGGAGGATTTTGCACTTCTGCGTCTGCGATATGTGACGAACAGGACACAACCACAGACTAGAAGCAGCAGAACGACTCCCCCAACGACTCCCCCAACAATCGCACCCACTGGAGTTTTATGGGAGCTTGATGAAGCACAGGAACCAGCGGCTCCCGTTAAATCGGAGTATGCTTATTGAAGTCAGTACGCGTTCGTGGGTTCACCAAGGTGGACATACATATGGCGGCAATATCAGATGCAGCCACTGCGTTAAATGTCCCATTCGGCCAGCTTCGAGCTGCGGGACAGTCCCCATGTAAGAGTGGCTTAGTGATCGGTGATTTTCGGACGTACGATTGTAGCCCGCGTAACAAGGTATAGAGGTATTGAAAGGTAGCGTTACTCCCGCAGACGAAGGGAAGTATCTTTCTTTAGATCAGATCATCAGGGACCATGTCATGCCATAGAGACTTACGTTGTTGTAGACGTTAGGTTTGTGGGACAATTGGCTGTCCACTCATCCCAACTGTATAATGTTGGCTCATATATTTATATCTAATGACCTTGGAAGACTTACCTCACTAGTGAAGGTGACGAAGAAGTGCAGAACATACAGGCGCTTAACAAGTTGTAACTCGCCCAGGAGCTGTGTATTATGACGCCGTTATTTACCAAGTCATGTACGTGCACTGAGATCCTACCATGTACACGCAGTCACATTCGAACCGCTCGGGATAAATGCTTGCTCAGAAGAGGGAGGGGATATGGTAGTGTCTAGAGTAATTTAAGCGCTGACAGATAAAATCATTGCGTAGAGCTTACATGTATATGAGCATCCGTTGTCCACCTCCTGGACCACTTCGCATGGTGTTTGATTTTTCTTGTTTTCGGTCCACGATGGACACGAGATAGAAACTGACATTCGATCTAAGACAAAAGGTAGGCAAGGTAAGCTGTACTGTGGTATGGAGAGCGAGAGAGGCTCGTGCCAGGATAGAAAGAAGGGGTGCTATATGAGGAATCTCGTATGCGAAAACTAACAACCAAACTTGCCATATATCCAAATCTTGTTTGTTTCATTGAAGCCTCGTGAACAAAGTTTGTTATGCAATACTCATGAAATCGGACCGAAGCATGATTCTGTACGTGTAAACCAACGCTTCTGGGTTCTGACTGAAGATAATCTTTGGGGTCAACTTTCTTCTATGCAAGCTATGTATGTAAGTAATTGCCAGATGATATGCACGAACTCACAATCACAAGAATAGATAGCATGGTGGCTAGTCTTGGTATACGGTCCCTCGGAGAAGCCTACGACCTGGTAATCAATTTGAATTCCGCGAAAAAGCGTAATTCGTCGATCGAGTAATCGCGGAGATAGACACAAAGCTCTAGATAAAAAAAGAAGGGGCCTCAAGGGAGATAAGAAAGAACGACTATTGTCATTTGCTGGTTCGTCTAGGAAAGACTAAGGGGGAGATGAATGATGCGACTGTCAGCTCCTCGCAGGAACGTGGTGATGAGTGTTATAGATTGTGACCAATGGATATGAGCAGGCGCCGCACATCTCACGAGTTTAGCTTGTAATGTTCCAAGTCCGGCGGCGAGTCGTGATTAAAGTCAGGACACCACACTACAGTGCCTGTGATGTCACCGTCGAAGGGCTCCTGGTAGAAAGTTGCACTTACTTCAATTCCAAAATGAGGCACCCTCACTCTGGCCTGAGTTTGACAGGAGCATAAGAGAGGGTTTCCCGGTCCCAGTTGCGTATCTATGAGCGGCATGAGCAGAGCGGTTGCCATTGGCAGCGACAGATTCGAAATGGCAGTCGTAGCCTACTTGGCGCTCCGACTCGGAGTCAACCTCGTGACTATGCACACCTCTCAGCAAAGAGAACCCACAAGTCTTGGACTGTTCTGCGACACTGAATCATCCCATGGACGTTGCCCAGCGTAGGCTAGTGAATATTTCCGCTTTCAATATATGCATCTGGAAGAGTCAACCGTGGGAGCACTGGTTGGCATGATGTATCAATTTCCTCGGAACCTCAGCCTCTCCCACACGTCACGTCCTGCGATTGTCCTGTGAGCGTGCCTTTTTATAGTCGTTATCAACCCTTTCCATCCTGATGGCATATAATTTATCAATACGCCCCTAGGAATTGCCTGACAAGTGACAGAGTCGTTATCCAGACCGTATCAGCACCAACCTCGTACCAATACAATGCCATGCAAGCTGATGTGCTCGATACATTTCACTCGCATGAAAAGGCCTACTACCCACCGTTGCAAAATATTACAATGGTGCTACCCTGATGCTTGCACACCGTGCGCTACTAGCTACTACATCCGGGCATATTGGCTAACTGCCATCAAATGTCGATAAGCCCTGCAACCCTCCTCCCCAGGGTCATATTCTCGACCTGATGTATATAGCAGCTTTCTGTCTTTTTGGTGGAAACTCTGTTCACTTGCCAGTCCATAGGCCGCCTCGGCCACCTGGTCTTGGTGTATCTTTCACCCTCCCCTCACCTCATCAGTGACTAAATCTTGCATCATGTCGTTGTACACTCAAAATTCGGCTCTGTGGATTGAACGATCTCGTCTCATTGGGATGTTGTTAGGATGTGCAACCTATGGTGTGTTTTCTGTCGACTGGTACGGCTCGAAAGTAGACTTATATATCGCAATAGGCATATTCTTTCTCCTTACGATACAATCCTGCATTGTTCTCATGCGCCGACCTCAACATGGGGGAAGGGTTGCAACTCATCGTCCTGCACTTCTTTTATATGTTGTTATCACGTTCCTATTGAGGACAATGAGCATTGCCGCGAACGCAAAATATACGGAGATGATTTGGATAGACCTTCGTGATGTGCCTGGTGGTCCGCTCGTGCTAATCGAGGACGAAATGGCTTATCGTATCAATATCGTAGCACTTTCAGCGTAAGGATGTCTCCACCTCCAGGCATCTACCACTAACGCCTCGTCTAGTGGCCACATCCAGGAGTGGTTCATGCAAGCTCTGCTCGTGAGCTGAATAATTTGCTATGTGGGCTGATGCGAGTTTGATGCCTTATACCTACTAAGCTTCATCGGTGTTTCGCGATATGGAATTGGGAAAGATATGTGACAATCCCGATGATCACACTCTATCTTACCATGATCGGTGAATTCCTTCATTTACCGGCGTCAACAGTCACTAACATCTTGAACAGGACTGTCTATTTTTATCCAGATGCAGGCGAGTACCGGAATACCATTCTATAACATCACCATCGAGCCTGCCTACCTGGGTATCCAAGTCGGACTCAACGTGATTTATACCATTCTCGTGGCGTATCGTTTGCTCGACATGCGAAGAAAGATGAAGGAGCTCGTGGAACAATATGATTCCAGACTCTACGATACCCTCGTCCTCATCATCGTCGAGTCCGTCATGGCATACACTATCTTTGCTGTCGTTTTCATAGTCTCCTTTGCTCTGCATTGGAACGGCATCACTACTATATGCTTCCTGTCGATTGGTCAAGTGCAGGTAATCAGACAAAACCTGTGTCCGTGATCTCTGATGCTAGTTTGGCGTTTTTGAACCAGGGCACTGCGCAACTGTTCATCATCATTCGTGTTGCAACGGGGCGGTCATATGCACATGGATATTGGTCGAGCCAAGCTGCTGGAGTACCTACGACTGTATTATTCTCAGGCACGGCGTTGGACCCGACAGAAGAACTAACCGATGAACGACTAGCCAGGCCATAGCAGAACATTAGCCAGACGTATTCTGCTTCTGCGAAGGCGGCAGAAGTAGACGTGTGTTGTAGCATGACGGGATGGGAGGTTGTTTTTAACTTTATATTCGATTTATACTTAAATGGAATCTTGTTTATTTACGCTGTAGCCTGTGCGAAACAGGATGTATCTTGAACACTGCGCGGTAACTATTGGTTTCTTCCACAACACAGTCCGAGTATTGTGATCGGCGAAATATGGCCTACTGGGTGAGCTGTGCTATTCCCATCCGGATGAGTTGCCTGTATTGAAGCATGGGCTCCTCGCTCCTAGTGGCATATTCTTCGCTACCTGATCGCACACCTAGTAAAGGTCGGCTCCGTGCAGTCATTGCGTGCGCCATCTGAAGTTGATATAGCATTGCACCAACCAGCAGCTGTGACGATCGAAGATGGATCGCCTCATTTCCGCCCACCTCATGTTCAGTCTGTCAGCAGGTATCACAACGCGGTGACTCAGCTTCACAAAATGCACCCCAGCGATACTACGCACCTCTCCCTCGTCCAAAGAGGTGCACCAACCAGCGGTGGGTCACTTCTTGGTCTCCCTCCACTTCGCTGATGCGTTTGACTCGGCCCTTTCGCGCACCACGATGCTAATATAAGATATCGTTTTATTTGGGCAGATGAGTTGACCATGAGACAGAACTCGAGAATTCGAAAAGTGAATTGTCGGGGGTGGTGATAGATCGTGGAAGTGATGAAGAGCTCTGCTGGATGGCTAGCTGTACACTAGCCATCCCCGCTCCGGGTTTGCACCCACCCTCTCCTGCTCTGAGTCTGCCGCCACTTCTGACGTCCACTGATGGTTTGTAGCCAATCTCTCTTGTTCTGAATTTGTAGCCACTCTCGCCAACTTGGGGATTCTAGCCACGTCCGCCCATTGCCAGAAAATGCTGAGAAGAAATGTGTGCCCTGCGTGTCACATAGTCCTGATGATGGAGCGTGAATCGTGGGAGAAGGTGGAGGAGTCATTTTTATCTGGGGAGGTGAGTTCGGGGAGGATGTATTTGGATGTGAGCGACACAAAGTAGTCTGCGGGACTTAAGACAAGTGATTGTGAAGTTGACGGAAGACTCATGAAGTATAATCTTTGAATTTAGTAACTTCACGTGAGGTGTACAGTATGAATCTTTTGCATGGTAGTTACCTTGGGCCGCGTTGAGCTGGAGGTGCAAGGGAGCGCGAGGGACTGAAGGCGTCATACAGAAAAATTATCACTGGATAATCTAGAGCATCTTCGTACAAATTGGCAAAGAGCACATAGTCGAGGGCATGACGCTGGACGTGTCTCGTACCCACATCCATAACACTGAATGCGAGGGGATGAAACTAAAGTACACGAAATGTCAACCAGATAATGCTAGAAACAGAAACATGAACGGTCGCCCCCATGCTCTTCGGTGGCAGGCTGTACTGCAGTCGCTGGTTGTTGCGAATCAGGGTTCGGTGAGGGAGGGTCGAGATATTCATCGGGAACTATATTCTCGTCCTTTTTGGGAGCACCCGCTGCAGCGTTGCGCTGTGAATTCATGTATTAGACGTTGGATGCAATGAAAAAATGAATGGAACGTGCCTCTTTAGCCTGCGCGAGAGGAACGTCGATGATACTGGGCTGCGCATGACCTGCACGAAGGGGCCACCAGGATGACAGGTGGTGTGTGCGGGCTGTGAATGCGACAGGTGAGGTAGCAGGCGATCGACTGGTTGACAGTGATCGAGACTGTAAAGAGTGAGGTAAAAATGCAACGGGAAGCAGTCAAAACTCACGTTCTCGCCAGAATTCACATGTGAACGTCCCTGAGTTGAGGTGTGTCCCGAGAGAGGGCGGGAGAGGGGCATCGTAGCAGAGAACTACAATGTAAGCGTCGAATCAGATGCGAAAGGAACGAAAAGAACAAGTGAAAGAGACACACATCTAAAGGATCGCGGGGTTGGTCGCTTGGGACGGGGTGTACTGGGTTCATGCGAGAAAAGGGAAGAAGTTTGCTGAAGCGAACGAACATGGGTTGCTGCGGGACTATTGTTGGCGGAGGTCTCTGTACCATAGGAATGGCATGTATTGGCGGTCTGCGGCGCCCAGCAGCAGGACGACGAGTTGCATCAGACTGCAATGGTGGTGAACAATGAGTGGTATAACAAGTAAAAGATGAAATGCGTACATTCAGCAGATCGCTGAGAGCTCGCTTTTTGCGTGTAATGCTCTGTAGGGGGAATGTTAACACTCGAAAAGTAAGTGTTTGAGGGGATTGCATACACGGGCCTGAGCAAGGATGTCGGGTGGAGTATCGCAAATGTAGATCCAGTAATTTTGGAAGGCTGAATGAGCTAGGCCCGAGTCGGGTGAAGAAACAGCGATCCATGTCGTGTAAGCTAGTTTGCGCGAATCGGGTGAGAGGATAAGGTTGAAGGGATTCTGAACACCAAAGGAAGCGAGGAGTTGGCGGGACTCGAAAGCCCAGAGCTTGATGGTGCCGTCATATGAAGCACTGGCAAGGAGAGCATCATCAAATGAGAGTGCTAGACCAATGACAGCCCTGATGTGCCCTTCAAAGGGGGTTTCGACAGTGTCGAGCGTCGATGCGTCAAACTCGTAGATGGTCCTGGCATCGTCATCCTTGGTGAAGGTGAATGCGGCCAAGATATTTTTGTTGTTGTTTGTCCAGAATACAGGCGCAAATGTGAGCGTTCCAGCACTCTGTTCCCCAATCCTGACATCCAATTTCTGTGATTGGACGTCCCAGACCTCAAGAGACTTCCCCACAACTGACTCGATTGCGAGTTTTTTTGAGTCTGTTGAGAATCGAACTGCGCCCACCTGACCCTTGCTCTTGAATGGACCAGCCACGAGTTTGCCAGTCTCCAAGTTCCATATCCGCGCTGTAGAATCATCTGACCCGCTCGCCAGAAGCGTGTTGTCCACAGATATATCAACGCAGCCGATCCTCCGTGAAGGGTGGCCTTGAAATTTTTTCACAACCCTCGTCTCAACCTCACAGACTGTCAGCTCCCCACCAGTAGTGGTATTCCAATCCCCACGACCAGTGACAATCCATCGACCATCTCTTGATACCGCCACTGCATTTACCCGCGCCAGATCCTCGCGAACATACCGTACTTCCTCAATCTCCTTGCCTGCCTTTAGATCCCATTGCCGAGTGGTCTTATCATCAGATCCGCTGATCATTCGCTGGCCATCTGGAAAATAGGACATGCATGTAATCCGTTTTCCGTGACCCTTCAAAGTCATCGATGGTGTCAGAATCGATTTCTTGGCCGGTGCCTTTGATGTAGAAGCCATAGCTACGCCTCCGTAGTGAAGTAGCCACGTACAGGCAGGGGTATGTGTTTGCGGCACCTGTGTGAGCTCTCCTCGTGTACTATTGGCCTCACGTTGATAGTCGCTCTAAAGGTCCTTGACGAGTATTTGCCTAGAGCCGATCGTCAGTTCATCCGCGCTGGAAGTTCAAATAAGAGTTGATATCACCAAGAGGCTATCAATGATAGGGAGGGAGAAATTCTACAATGTGAGGGCAGTCTCTCTTATCCACTCACAGCCTCTCACAGCAAGTTCCTGTGCTCAGGCGTCAATCTCATTTATATTTCCTACTCCACGTGGATGTTCCGGATATGTTCCACATTCAGCCTTTCGCATTCACCTTTTTTTCATTGCTTGCTCGTCGTTCAGTTTTGCCAGCGGAGGCATGAAAATTTGTCATTAACATTGTACAGAGACACAGAGGCCACCTTTCCTCGTTACCTTGTTGAGACATTCTCAAGTTTCCAAGACTGCTCAAAAATGACGTGTTCATACCCAGAAATTGAAAGGCCGGGATTGATTCATGAATTATTGTGCACCTGTCGTCGCTCAAGATGATTTCCAACGCCGCCGCACGGTGAAGTTTGACGTATGACTTGGGCGTAACATCAAGTTGATGGAGGGTCATTCAGGCAGAGATTATTTCGACAACAATGCTAGCACTTGTAAAACACTCCGCGTGCAGGTCGTCAACTACGGTTGGACTTCACATTTTCTACAACCTTCAAGTGCTTACCTGTTGGTCAGTCACTGGACGTAGTCGCATAGAGGGACTGGCTGTGAGCAGTGGTAAATACCCGTTCAAAAGTAAATCCTTTAGCCTTGTCAACTGAGCCTTGTTAAATGCATCCACCTCAGTATCCTCCGCCAAATCAAACGCAGCTTCAACCTTCCGTACACTCTTGTGTGCGAGTGCAATACTTGTGTTGGCCAGTTCGAAGTGTGCTGATGAGCGACATTTGACTTTGCCTTCTCGGTGATACATGGACATTCTCTCAATCAGATGCTCTAGCTTCTTTAGACGTTATGTTACAGCTTCCACAAACATGAACGTTAAAGAAACAAATCATAGTTGGATGAACTTGTAGCTGCCGACAATTCGATGGATTGTAGTAGGTCACGAACTTCGCCGATGGATGCTACAATAGATCGTGCTGGGTTATGAATGATAAGGACTTCGTCGGATGTAGCGATGGACGGTGGGCCAAAACATTGGTATGAATGCTGGATGCCGCCATGAATTTCTCGGATTGCTGCAAGTATAGGCCGCCCTGCCATATCGCTGTGGGTCACAAACATCACGAGGGCGGAATACGGCTACTCCAGACTGTGTTATGCTTGAGGGTGTTGAACTGTATAACACAAGCATTGCACTCAATGACGGCTGAAGATGAACACCCTGACAAATTACAATACTCAAAGTCAGCATAGCGTGCTTGTAAATGTCACATTCGTCTAACCTTGGATGCGATGACCCACGCGATAGAATAGGTACAACAGGACAGCGACCAGGAAACACAAAGTTTGCATTGGTACGTCCAAGGTCCAATATCGATTTGAATGACTAGCGATGGTCCACGAACACCTCAATGCATACAAGGCCGTCTGGGGAAGTCCTAGAAGCTGTGAGGAAAATCAGGTCGACGTATTATACTCTGTGAGCTGTCACAACCATTGATACCGAGGCGCTCGAAAAGCGGGAGCCAGAGTTTTGTGAGCAGGGAAAGTACTGGTCACGTCTCATCCACGCTTGAAGGAGTGTATGAGGGAATATATGGTGTCGTATGGTGAGATTGAGATAAGCGTTCTGAGAATATGTCAATCCCAATGGGCTTACGATTTTGGAGATGATCGCACAAGAAATGTGAAGCGTGAATTTGAACACCCTTTGCAATATAGGCTCGCGATTTAATGTGGATCATGGTGATGTGCAGTGTGAGGGTGCTTGTGATCACTGGTCAGTTCGGGGAGAACACGTTCTAGCAGATGCACTAGTAGTGCGAGCTCGAGATATGATTCAGGACCGCGATAGTCTTTGACCTTTTCACGTTAAAAGCTTCACTGAATTACCTCCACACATGAGGTGTCATGGGTGAAAAGGTTATCAAAAAGGCCCACCTAAGAATGAGACAGTCCTCTTGCTCGAATGCGTGTAAAAGTCACAAGCTCAAGAGTCAGATCTTACCGAAATTGTGATTTGGTGTCGTCCCATCGAGTTTGAGTCACGAAGATTGTATGAAGTTGAAGGTCTAAAGTTTAAACAAGCGAAATAGAAAAAGAGGATGTTAATTGGGTGACGGCCTAGTATATGCGAGAGAGCAATTGTAAGGCATCCCAATGAGGCTCCGGACTGATGGAAACATATGTTCCACCCGTCCATAATGATGTAGATTTAGTCTGGTCAAGGTCAACATTCTGCGGGGGATCACATCAGTGAGGATCATATGAGGATATGAGAAAATTCATATTTTGGTGGAAGGTGGCAAATACGGCAAGTGTCGCAGATGGCATCGAATTGATGCACGAGTATTAAACCATCAATTACGGAGGATATATCATAAAACAAGTGTGGTGACAACTAACGGTGACTGTGAGCACCATTACGGCTTCCACTCGTCGTGTCATCATGGTGGGGTATGTCAACGCGCTCCAATCGCCATCGAGGAGGCATCCTCAGTCTTCCATGAGACCAACAGGAATAGTAGCACAGGAATGCCTTGCACCAATGCACATCTGGGAGCGAATCGATGTCAGATGTGTTGATTTCCTGCGGCACTGCAGCCTCTTGGCGAGATGGACGTCGGGTATCATCGACTTTCTTGTATTCCGGCAGTTTGGCCGCAGCAAGTCGCTGTAGGGCACAAATCAACCAAAAGGCAGTGATGAGTAAGAACATTACATTACAGTGAATTTCCGGCCAGGTGCGACTTCAACGACTGGTGGCCTGAGGCTGTGTCTGGGCACGAAGAAGGAAAGATGCTGCCGTAGAGATTGCGCGACTCTGTCTGAGCGGGGAGGCGGGGAATTTATTTCAAACTGGATACAAATTTATTCATGCATTGCGAGTTTACTATAGAAATGGAATACTGACATGATGAAATTGAGTTGCGGCCTGACCTGAGAGAGAGGTTGGCAGGGGCCACGTAGCAGGGACCTGTGGTGCCATTATGGAGTCAACTGTCAAAAACCCGAAATACAAGGGTCACGACCTACATCTAAAGGATCACGAGGTTGATCGTTCCGATCAGGCCGTGATGTATTCGTGCGAGGAGAGAAGCGAAGGAGTTTGCTTAGGCGAATGAAAACGGGTTGCTGCTGGACTATTGGAGGCGAAGGTCTCTGCACCATAGGTATGACAGATATTGGCGATCTGCGGTGTCCAGCAGCAGGACGGCGAGTTGCGTCAGACTGCAATAATGATGATTGATGAGTGGTATAATGAGTAAGAAAAATGAAACACTGACAGTTAGTAGATCATTGAGGGCTCGCTTTTTGTGTGCGATAGTCTGTAAGGGAAGGTTTAGCACACAAAAAGTGAATATTTGCGGGATTGCATACACGGGCCTGAGCAAGAATGTTGGGTGGAGTATCGCAGACGCAGATCCTGTAATCTTTCGTCGTATAAGCTAGTTTGGACAAGCTGGTGTATGTCGTGTAAACCAATTTGCGTGAATCGGGTGAGAGGATAAGGACTTCAAGATTCTGAACGTCGAAGGAAGCGAGGAGTTGGCGGGACTCAAAAGCCCAAAGCTTGATGGTGTTGTCGTCTGAAGCACTAGCCAGGAGAGCACCATCAAATGAGAGTGCTAGACCTCTGACATGCTTGATGTGCCCTTCGAAGGGAGTTCCGACAGTCTCAAGCGTCGATGCATCAAACTCGTAGATCGTCTTTGTGTCGTCATCCAAGGTGAAGCTGAATGCGGCCAAGATGTTTTTGTTTTTGTTTGTCCAGAATACTGGCGCAGATGGGAACCCCCTACCACTAAACTCCCCAATCCTCACATCCAATTTCTGTGGTCGGATATCCCAGACCTCGAGACACTTCCCTGCCCACAACTCTACTGCGAGTTTTTTCGAGTCTGTTGAGAATCGAACAGCACCCACCCCATCAATGCTCTCGAATGGACCAGCCATGAGTTTGCTAGACTCCAAGTCCCATATTCGCACTGTTTTGTTAACTGACCCGCTTGCTAGCAGTGTGTTGTCCGCAGATATGTCGACGCAGGTGATCTCTCGCGGGTGGCCATTGAATTTTTTCACAATCCCTGTCTCAACCTCGCAGGATTTCAGCTCCGCATTATTGAAATCTCCACCACCAGTGACAACCCATCGACCATCGCTTGATACCGCCACTGCCCATACCCCCTCCTCGCAAACACTCCGTGCTTCCTCAATCTCCTTGCCCGCCTTCAGATCCCATTGCCGAGCGGTCTTATCATATGATCCGCTGATAATTCGCTGGCCTTCCGGGAAATACGATATAGATTGGACCAGATCTCCATGACCCATCAAAGTCATTGATGGAGTCAGAATCGAATTCATGGTGGCTGCCTTGGTCAATGTGGAAGCCATGGCTCCGTTTCCGCCAGTAAAACAGTGAAGAAGCTTAATGCGGGCAGGACGTTCTTGTGTTTTTAGGATCTGTGTGAGTTCTTCGTGTATATTATAGGCCTGACATTGATAGTCGTTTTTAAGATACTTGACAGGTATTTCGCCTAGAGCTGGTCATCAGTTCATCCGTCCTGGAAGTTCTCATGAGAAATGATATTACTGGGTGGCTATCAATGATAGTGAGGGAGAAATTCTACAATGTCAACGTAGCTGACATGTAAGATGTGCTGCTCTCTTATTCGATTCGCAGCCTCTCACAGCAAGCAAGTTCCTGTGCTCGGGCGTCAATCTCACTTCTATTTCTCACCCGCATGGAAGGTCCAGATATGTTGTACATTCAACCTTTGGCACTTACCTTTTTGTTGCTCGCTCTTTTACGGTTTTGCCACGCTGGTGGACATGTAAACACATTATTTATAACATTGTATGGAGACAACACGGAGACCACCTTTTCGCGTCATGACTTGAATATTGAGACATTCTCAAATACTTGATGTTGACACCCACACAACCTGTCAGCGTTTTCCACTTTTGCCCCACTCTGATCTATTTCTGACGGTGCAACCCATGCCCGTACCCAGAATCCACATGACTGAGAGCGATACGAGAATTATTGTGCGACGGCCATCACTCGAGACCTGCTCTCCAAGACCACTACCGCTGTGAAGCCTGAGGCCTGACATACGACTTGGGCGTAACATTCATTAACATTGCTTGATCCCTCTCGGACTAACATCAGAGATACCACGCTCATGTGTTTGCCGCCGTAATCGGCGCTCGATTACACATATTCACACCTCCCTCTGTGTTAAATATTGAAATATTGAATCCTGTCTTTTGACCTCCCATGTAGTTTGAGTGCGCACCTGTATTTGTTCTTCTGAGGGAGCACACGGTCAATTGCCTTGGAGCCCAGAGACGCTCGTCAAATCGCCTTGTTTTACTTTCACTTTTTGACATCCGTGTTCTAGTTTGCATCGATATTGAAGCAGGAAGCTATGGATGGTGTATTGTTTACAGCTTGAATAAGAGTGAACTCTGTTGAAGTTCAGGTGCGTCAGTACTACGAATGCAGTGGAGAAGCGGTTGACGAAAAGACAATCGGCCCTTACACAGACATCACATACTTGAGAATAACGACGACTCGGATTGTTAGAGTTCACCCGTTTGATCAAACGTTCAGGCCTCAGGAGTGATCGTATGCTTACTACATCAGATGCCGATGAACCCTGTACTCCCGCAGATCCCATCACATGAACCACTCTGTCGCCGAGATCGAAGATCAGCTTAATGTCAGCATGATCATCAATTATCACTTGAGACCTGCTCTCCAAGACCACCGCCG
>QLOO01003236.1:9989-52573 GCA_003313855.1 Suillus sp. MG131 | reverse complement strand
TGTTCCATGCACAGAAAATTTTTAACACATGAATTAATTTTTTCCAATGTTTTGACAGGCAATATAAAAGAAAATTTCTATCTTCTCAATCAATGTTTCTTAGATGTTTGTTGGAGAAAAATGGGAATATGCCTGCAGTGTGTAGAGCTATCACATGGAGATCCTCCCTCTAGGTCCATGCATGCCTATTAAGTTAGATCTTTGAAGGTTCTCAGTTGCCTCATTTCTTTCTTTGCAGCCTCATCTTTATCTGTGGCGCACAAACATTTTTTTTCAACCCGCCCACCATCCCATCTTCATCTTAGCATTGTTTTTGGTCTGGACTTGTGTCTTCATCAGGCCTGAGTCTGCACATGACCTAGATCACAACACACTCAGAAGGTCTGTTTTTGTTCACTGCTCCCAAAATTCAGTTTTTCTAACAGATCTCTTTCTTTGTCTTCTCCACACTTCACAGCTCACTATACGAAGGTTGATGCTCAAGCCCTTGACCCTGTTCATCATGCCCACACTGGGCATACCCATTCTTTCCTCTGCCGCTGCTACACTACTCAACCCACTCCATAAGAAGTTGCCCAATGGCTCCTTGTCATGTTCTCTCAATAGCTATGTCATCCTCGAATTCATCAATGATCCCCTTGTCAAGCCAAGGTTGTTGCACTCCACCGGCGACTTCAATGAGTGCGAGTATACCCAAGAACCTGATCATATGCTAGTTAACAACCCTTGGCATGCCTATATTCCAGTGGCAGACTCCATGCCAACCAGTGATCAGAAGGCCTGGGTTTTCGAAGATTCCATACCACCTGTTGAGTTGTTCACACTGACTCATGGATGCAAGGGTTGTGTTACCTCCACCTTTGTCAAAAATGTTGAGACCACCATTGGAGACACCATCTCCTGGCTTAAGGTGGTATTTGCTGTGTATGGCAATTCCTCCATTGACCTCAATCTCTCACACATTGATTCCCTCAGGTGTTTTCAGAGGACCTATAGTGAGATGTCTACTGAGGTTTGGAAACTGCATTGTTTAGTTTTGATTGCCTGGGGTTACATCATTTATTCCCTACTTAATGCAGCCGAGGATTGGAAGCAGCACATATTATGTACCCTGCAGTTTATACAGAACATCATGTCTTCTGGTCTGCTAGACCTTCTGCATCAGGGTCTTATCATTCAGGCACAAAACCCTCCACCCTTTGTGGATGTCATCACTTATCTCCATCACAAAGTTCCCATCCATTATTATTGGACCAATGGTTGTGTACATTGGCTTGACCCTGCAGCCTTGCTATCAGTGGATATCCATGCTGCACCTTCGCCATCTCCTGCATGCAGACTTACATTGTCTATTGGTATGTCATCCTTCTGTCTCATCTTGCCCTTCTGATATCAGCATAGTTGTGGAAGGACCCCCTACTGAACATAGCTTCTGGAGAGCCGGTGAATTCCCTATTTCTAATGGTGAAATTCACAAGCAATGTGTCTTTGTCACCAGCGACTCCAACATAACCTGGACAGAGATTACTGGCCAGGCTAACTTGATTCATGAACTACAGGCACATTGTGTCTCCAGACTCTTCCCAGAACCAATGGGTGACATCGTGTTGATATACGATGAGTCTGGACAAGTTACACCTGTGGGGAATGCTCCATGTGAAACTGATATGAGTGTTTCCAATTGTAAGTCTCACCTGCAATGTTCTTATTGTAACTCCCTTACCATTTCATTGCAGTTACCCCACCTGCTGGCGCACCACAATCCCTCTCTATTCCAACCCTTGCCCATCATTTCAATCCCTCACAAGCCATAGACAACCCCAAGACTCAATGGATATATCAACAGTTTGACAAGCCATACATCTACTTCAGCTCAGATTATTGTGTACTGAAAATACCCCTCCCTGAAGCTGTAGAGTTTGTCACCCATGGAAAGTTGGTGGTTTTGAAAAGGACCAAGGCAAGAGTCATTCTATGGCGCACTCAGCATTCCTAAGTACCTGTCTGGTTCTTTGCTCATCAGTGCCTTTCCCGTGGAATGGATTGGAGAGTTTTTACCACATCGTCCATGCCAACTCACCAACCCTCCATCTCAACATCTACTAGTCCTCAACCTTTGAGGGCGGGCACCTCATTCTTTGTGGATTATGCATGTAGGGTCTGTAACCTCCTTCAACCCCCCTGTGCACATTGTTTCCTCATGATAGGTGGCCTTGTGTGGCGAATTGTGTTGCATTATGGCCCATCCAAACTATTTGTGTCTGCAATTTTGGGACTGTCAAGTGATGCTTCAATGCTCATCTGTTGTGAAGCACACAACACTCTGGTGGATGATGCCATCAGTGATGAAGATGTAAATATTTTATTGGGTATAACTGACCATGGTAGCATCTGGCCTTCCCTTGACCTTTGGGAGAAAAACGAGAATTGGGCTGGTAAGTGGGCTGCAAAGTTAGAAAGATGGTTTACCACTTGAATGTGAGAGATTGAAAGGAGTTCTCTATTAGCCATTCTTACCTGCCAACAGTGGAAATCTGCTATTTGTCGGCACACTGTCACCACATTCAAAAGTCACTGCACATTTGGTACTGAAGCCCATGCTGCTTGGGTGTGCTCTGAGTTAGAGGCACTATTTCCTCCTTATGAACCTCTCACATTAGAGGATCCTTGAATGATGTATTAGCTAACGTCCTTTATCTTTAAGTGTGCACAACCTTGTCATTTGTCATTTGTCAAACACACCCTCCTCATAATGGTGCTCTTTGAGACTCTCTTTGCAAGCAGTACCCTCATTTTGTCATAAATCTGAATTGATTTTGAGCAATTGAGTAATGCTACTCTACTGTTACAATAACATTGGCCTCCTATCTTTTTTATTCCATTCTTGAACTTATGGCTGCATTGCCTTGTAGGTATATATCCGCTTCAGCATTTTCCCTCATGCGATATCATAGAACATTCTAGCATGTTCTATTGTTTATCTCTTATCTCTTATCTCTTATCTCTGACATCATTGTACTATATTTGCTATCGCTTATGCGTCCTTTCTTGATTTCCTTTTATAGCAGTCTTATCTCTGACAAGCCTGCCCTTAACTCCATAGTTGTTTCCTATATATACCTCTCATGTATTGTCTTAGTTCTTCACATTAATCTACTTGGTTTAACCTGAAACCTGACCCCTTCTCTTGGGCTTCACAACCCTAGAGTCTGATACTTTGACTTCTACCTTAGAGCACTCCTCTTTGGTAGTCTGAACTCAAAGCTTGAATCTCTCTTGTTTGAGAGTAGAACCCACTTGATGACTTGATCACTCTCTTTTGAGCTTTCATCATTTGATCCATCCAAGTCGTAACATCTACCTGCTGATGCTGATCAAAACAAATCACAAGTAGGTGGTGTGTGCTGAATCACATCATAACTCTGTACTCAAATAAAATTAACCCAGGTGGTCACCTACATCTCAAATTGTTATTTGTTGGTGAGTTCAAGGCCTTTTGATGTGCATGGATGCACTGGACATTCAGTCAAACTTGCCAGTGACAATGACATACACAACACACCAATTCCGACACTGGCCAATTTCAACCTCAAGTACCTGCCTTGTCCCATTTCAAATTGAGGTGCACATGAGTTGTGTCAAGGTGGTTGTGCACACCTCAGGCTGTCATTCTGGGCCACATCAGCATCTACCACCATTCCAAAACCTGTCCCAGTCAAACAAGCTCAAATGAACACATCCAGTGTGGTCATGGAAGTGACATTTATGGCAGCTGCAGATGATATTTTCAAGCATCTTCACAGGTGAAAAGAGAATTCCTTTGTGGACCCGTGCACTGGCTTATTCCCCTTCTGCTGGTGTAAAACTGATCCCCATTTGGTGGATACGCAAGTTCAGAATGCCCATGATGCTGCAGATCAAAGGATATATATACCTACATGTTGACAGGGCTGGAAGGGCTGTCAGATTTTGGGTGCAGACAATTGGAAGTCCTTGCTAAGACATCAGATGGCCTTTTCAAATGGGCATGCTTACATTTGACTATGTCAAAAATTTATTCATAATCAGTATGGAAAATGTTGAATGAAAACATTGAAGTGTCTGGACTCTATGCGCAATATTTCTTTTCTGTGTCCATGCGTGAAATTCTTGCATGCACGTGATTTAATTGTCGGCATTCACCACCAGCATGCATATTGAAACTTGCCTGCTGATTTTGAATTACAAGTGCTGATCCCTACATATTCTTCATTGATGACGAATATCTTCCCTTTCTCACTTTCTACATACCAACCACATACAGTAAAATCTTTAGCTGCACTTATGTACAAGCTTCACATGATGTAATATCCAAAGTGTCTTCAAACATGTAAATACATCCTGTTCATTCAGTTGAACATTGAGTAGGACAACCCGGTGAGCAACACAGAATGCTCAATTAAACATGCTGTTCACTCCACATCACATCATGTCACCAGCCCATTGACAATAGAAATGTCCACAGCGCCATGACTGCCACAATATTAGGTAATTGATCTTTAATCGGTCATCCCTATAAAGCACTGTACTTTGCATTTTGCAGCTCTTATTTCCACTCCACCACATACTTCACTGCAGGTGTCAATTGAGATTATAGTTTGTGTGGTCCACACTCTTGTGGTCACATTTCTTGGCAAGTGAACTTGTTACTATTCCCTCTTGTGAGACTGATAAGCTTTCATTTGCAGGTTTTCTTTTTCCCATTTTACATACATTACAATAGCAAAATCAGTTTATTAGCAAGTACAACACAGTCTTTCCAATAATCAAACAACAAACTATTAATGATCAATGCATTAGGTCATGTCCAAACACACTGCTCCAGTTGAAGAAGTGCACAATGTGAAATGCCTTAGATTTGAACATATGAGACTCATAAGCCTATTGGTATTGTTACTTATGCTTTAGCCCTTGCAGCACCATCGCCCTTGATGGGTCCTGCCGCTTGGGACATCTTAGAATGATTTCTCAAGACAGATATGACTTATTCTCAGATGGAAGAAGAATTCACAGCATACCTTGGGCCACGCCACCATCTTAACAACTGGAGGGATGCCAGGCTCACATTGTTTTCAGGAGATGGCGATGACACACTAGCATTGTCCAACCTACTTGGATTGAAGTGCATGCACATCCCAGACCCACCAAGTTTGGTAAACATTGCCTCAGCCAGTTCTGCCACTAAACCACATGCTTGCAGTTGTCATCCTCACACGGCAAGTGTTTTGTTTTGTCTGGCAGAATCCCTGCTAAGTAGATGCAGCCAAAGAACCTGTTTCTCGATGTTGAAGCAGATGAAGCCAGCAGTGATGAAGAGGGGGATGGGAATGAGATTGACATTGGGTCAACTCAACATGCCAGTGCGACACCTTTGCCAGTGCAAAGACACAAGCTCTCCAATACGATTGAAAGGATTGAAGAAAACTTGCAGGTTGAGAGAATGAGATCTGGACCAGTGTGTGCACCTTGCGATATGATCACAACAAGGATGTATGTGTTCACTGTTGCTAGTAAGTTCATCTTACATGTCATACCTATTTACAACACTCAATACATCACAGTAACTGCAAGGCAATTCCTCGCAGAATATTTGGAGAAGCGAGGATTCCCAGTCGTCATGTCACCTTGGATTTCAGGACATCTTTATATCACCACTGAGAGTCCTTGCACTATCATGTCAGCCATCCCTGAGTCACATAAAGTGTGCATCCAGAAGTTTGACCACCTGCATGATGACGAAGAAACTGTGGTGAACAATCTGCACCTGAAATTTCCCAACCCTGGCTGGCTTGGAATCAAGTGGGGGAAGTACAAGGATGCCATCGTGTACATCTTTGACTCAGAGCAGACAAATAATTTCATTAGTGTCCTTGTTCCTCCAAGGGAGTTTCCCTATAACATGCCCGAGGGAGCTATTACCCTCTTTGACCCTTTGCGCCTGCCTCCTGGGATATCAATGTCCAATGTCATTCATGATGGAAAAGTTGTCAGGTCCTCATACAAAGGCAAGGAATACTATGGGGGTCTTTTGAAGAAGAATATCCACCATTACTGCACTGAGCTAGTGTCCATCCCCCATCCTGACGACTTCTGCCTTCATCTTCAATCTGGATGGGATACACCATTTGTAAAACAAGCTGAAATTGCATTCTCTAAGCAATTATTATGCCCCAGCAATTCAGTTCACATTGCTAAGGGAGACTCAACTGTGCTGATGTACATGGTTTTAACAACGGACCATGCTCATGGATGTTCAGTCAGGTTAGAATTTGAGATGGACGGATGACAGAAGGAAATTAAAGTTAGACTGGTTGATGTAGAATGGGTGTTTAACCTTGGCAATGAAGTTTGGGTTATAGCTGGCACTTACTTGGGAGTGGAAGGTCACATCGTGCAAAAGTATGATGATATCTTTCATATTTGTCAGTTGGGGACACAGGAAGAGGCATGTTCTTTCTCTCGATATAAACCTTATCTAACAAATTATTCAGTTCCAGGTATCCAAATATTATTTGGATCATCATCCCATAGATCACATGCTTGCAACACATTCCTCAGCACATCAACACTTCAAACCTCTCCAGGACACCCAGTCCACAGGCTTCAATGAAGGAAGGCTAGTCAAACATTTAGTACACAGTCATTGTCCAGACCCATTCTGTGGTCCAAATGGCCCTGCCCCTGAAGGTTGCATTGCAGCCTCATGTACTGCCAAGACAGCAAACAGGGCCATACAACACTACCACATTCCCTTCAAATATCTCACTCCAGCCATTCCATGAAAAAAATGACTTGTATTTTATCATGGATGGTCAGTATCACAGGGGGATCCAAACCGTTGCGAAGTGCAACACCAGGAATCAAACTGTCCAGTTGTCACTTGTTCCCAATGCACAGATTACTGTCACTTTAAGTTTTGATAATGTCTGCCTCGTTCAGGCTTTCCACACCCCTTAGATCAACCACCACACTTCAGAATTAGCATATAGTAGGATCTTCACATGTATGGATGGACTTGTTAATCTAAATACCCTATTTTGAATATACTCAACCTAGCATCACTCTTCCCTACATGTCTAAGTTCTGCTTCAATAATAGATACTGACATGAGCCTAAGAAGAGTAGTCCAGTCAATGGTTTTGTGGACATGTGGTAAGTTAGGGTCTTTATGGGCATGGTTTACTCTCACATCTCAGATTCACAGAACCTGATGGCCAGTGTCTCCAAGTATAGCCAAATTAATTCAGTAGAGCATGACTGGACTCTCATCCACCAATGTCTCTCGTACATGAGACTGCTTGAAATATTCAAGTATGTCTATGATGCCACCAATCATAGCACCTTCCTTCATCTCCTTCATCTCAATTGGGTATATTCCAACCTCACTGTCACCATCTTGTGGTTGGAATTAAACTCATTAGAGCTGTTCCTTCATCTGATGCCTGAGGGCATCATTGAAAGGCACTTAGTAGATGGGGAATGGACTATGTGAGTCAATTTGAGCTAGGCTCAATACATAATCCTGACACTGCATTAGACCATCCATCATGCCCCTTCAGCATTACAATTAGAAATGTTTTATGTTTACACACCTGTAATACAAACAATCAACATTCTCCATGATCAACTCTTATGTTCTGGTGGTTGGCACGATACCCTAGATATGAGGGCTACAGTGGAACGACCCTTGTATTACAGTTTTCACTTTAGCTTATTTAAACTTTAAGCAGCATCACTCATCCACAACATGCTATACTATTTTTACTTAGTGATGAAAAGATGTATGCTACATACTTGGTTGAACATGTCAAGATGTAACATCCACTGTATTGTAGATGGTTATAATCTAATATAATTTCAACCTACTGCTCTAATATGGTGTAAGGAGAATGAAGAACTGCCAATGCAAAGCTATGTTATGTAAGCATGATTGCTAATCCCTACAAATGAAGCTGCTTCCCTAGCTTATGTAAACTTTCCCTCTTCTCCAATCTCTGTGGACACAGGATCGGCACATATGCACAACCTTCGTATGTCCCTTGAAGCATTGTGAGCTTTGATCACACCGACCATGGAAGAAGAATGTCCAACCAAATGGGTTAGATTTCAAGAACCAGCACCTGACCTTCCTAATGCCAAACATATTGTAGAATGTGAGTTTCAATGTTCATACTGGGATTTTTTTATTCATGACATGTCATAGATTCTCCTAAATCCAATCTCCCCAATGGCGGGTCATCATGCCTTGCTATTCCAAACATTAACATGGGTTTTTCCAGCATCTCTCCATCAGCAGAAGAAATTTACAAGTGGACTAATACACACAAGGTAATGGCTCCATGCTTTGTCAGAGATGTTCTCTTGATGAGGGAAAGTGTTGTCAAAGGTCTGTCCTGCTAACTTGACCCTGATCACTGCTAATGCGTAACATAGGGCCCAATATCAAATTTTATTGGCTTGGACATATCCCTTGTCGAACAGTACACATCGTTGGTATTGTAGTTGGAATCACGGACTATGAGTACTGGAGGCTATACACAAGTTAGTGAATATTTTTCCAGTAGACTTGGTACTCAGGTTCATCACACAGTTGATGATTCCACAGGTGTTATTGAATGTATGCTGCGCCATCCTCTACCTTATGCCCACTTGGACCCAAAATCCAGATTGGAAGCAGTTAGGTTGAGTAAACTTAGCAATGCTCTGCCCCCGCCCCTCCCAATCCCATCACTGCTATCGGCTACCCCATACAAGTGATTGGCAAAGTCATGCAATTCCATGATGAGCATCAAATCAAAGCTGTATCCATCAGTATGTACTGCTTGTGTCTTTGACTTGTAGTTGACCTGCTCTTTAGAGCCTTGTGAGTCAACCAATGATCAATGGAAACATTTCATCACCATTGTTGAACTTCACAAGTCAAAATATGCGGTGCCCAAGCCATTCCAGATACTGGTTGAGACGCATCTGCATAAGGCTTGGACTCAATTCAAGCATCCACTGCATGCCAACGAGCCATCATTGCCTCTTTCACATAGCCCAACCTCCACCCCTTCAAGTCTGCTCATACCTAGAACTATAGTGAGTGCTGCGCCATGTCATACTCATGCCCAACTCATCATTTTGCAGGACCTGCCCAAATTACTCCATCCTTGTCAACTGCACATGGCAGATCTGACTGATGACACCTTTCTGTCATATCTGAATCATTACATGCAACACGTGACTGGTGATGCACATCACTGGGACATTGTTGAAGAGCTGCTCTCGACACCAACCAAGGTCCAGAACATTTAGACGCACAGAACTGGCACTTCACATGACCAACCGCCTACCTTTGCAGTGTTTACACTCTCTCATTTACGCTGTGTGCCAGAACAGGCTATTCTGGCTAATCGAGTGGTCCATGCTGAAATGAAGTGGCACACTAAACTAGATGCAGATGCAGAGAAAGCTGGCCAGACCCAGACTTCCTTCATTAAAACTGTCAAGATGCTCTGAATGGACATAAATTGGAATTTTTTAAAAAAAAAAAAACCATCAAGAATCATTCTTGTTCAAGTTCCCTAGTACGTGTGAGGATGAAGCGTCTTTTTATGTGGGTGGTACTCGAGCTGCACAAGCAAGGCAGTATTGTTCTCTATGACAGGCCTTTGCCGCCCCCCTCCATTGCCCTAGATAACCATCTGCTCTCAAGCTTGCTGTTTTCATCTTCCAGCATTTCTTCAGCTAAGCATGTCGTTCCTGAGGAGGATGCCTACCTCTCAGATCCACCGATGCATGAGGAAGACAAGGCGTACATTCCCATGACACTGGCTCTCCTTGCTGCACCTGTGTGAGAAATCATCTGTGCAATGGGTATCAGGGGAAAGAGCCCTGAGGTGAGAGCTGAGGATGTTATGAGGCATTTGAAGGCATTGAATGCTCATTGGGTGTTTATTGACTTGCAGGCTGTCAAAGAGGCCATACAATTCATCGATTAAGTACTCTCTTCCAATTTTTTGCACTGCACTCTTTACCTTGTAGGTCTTTCACCTTTAGTTAGTCTGATGCATAGACTGCTGTCACACAATGCATTCACAGCATGTTGGAGTATGATGTTTGGCACACTATGTATTATATATATTCGATTTCCTGTCATCTGTCTCTTCCCTCAGTCCATTATATCAGACTGAGGGTGAGTGGTCTTTTTCTTGTCCTGCTGTATTTAGATCACTCATATTCCCACTCAGGATACTGATGTTAGTGTCTGGGTACAGCATAATAATAGACCATTGTATCAGACTGACATGCAACCTGAATCTGAGGAATAAAATTCAATGTTCTGCACACCCTTGTATGACTATAAGACAACTACAAGTAATTACAGAGATAATTCCTGACTGCCAGATGTGCAAAAGTCACTTGACTTAGTGGCTAATGTGGATATGAGTCACAGCTTTGAGAATTCATGAAGTGTTACTAACAAGGACTGGAGCACAGCAATACATCAAGATATTGGAATAGACCATGATAACCAAATCAATGGTTAGAAGCACGATACCTTAGGATATTATACCATGGTCAAGATAAGGATATGGAAATGATACCCTGCTATATGACATGATATGGCATGATAGCAAGAAAACAGCTGAAATCAAGCAATGCCCTAGCCAAATAAAAAATGCAAAATCAAGCAAACTCGAGGCAAGTCTGACTGAAGTTGTGATCTTTGCCCACACCAGACAAAATCAACCATAATCAAGCCTTGCCATGCCTGACAAGATCAAGCATCCCAATAGCAAAAAACGCAAAAATCAAGCAAAATCAAGCCAATTCTGAACAAGGTTTTGTCCTTGCCATGCCTGTCACCCCAGGCATGTCAATACCACCAAACACAAAAAATTAAGCAAAATCAAGCCAAGTCATCCACGCTTCTTATCAAGCATTCACATGCAACATCTGCAAGTCTTATCCAGCATCTGCACTTCCTATCCATGTCCTATCATTATCCCAGTTTGTACCCTTGACATCAAAAGCACCAATAACACAGAGTGGTTGGTTTTGACCATATTGAATCATCACACCTACAGGGGAATTGTTTTGGAGGAAGCCATCCTTTTTCCATGCGACAGGTGCTCTGTCCACCCAGTTTTGCCATTTTGTATGAGATGTTGCATGCAGATTCTTTGCATCTACCAGATGGAGGACTATGTGCCTGTTGTTGTTGCCAGCTCACCCTCTGTCACAAATTGAATTTAAGCACCTTTTCTTTTGAGTGATAGGCTGCATTTGACTTACAGGATCTCTGTGGATGCCTTGATGTTAGCACAAGTTAGAGGTACAGAATAATGCTCAATGCAGTTGATGTCTTGGAGATGCATGTCCTCCAATGCAAAGGCAATAAACATGATCACCATCAATGCATGTTGCTGTGAGAGGGTGGATGCTGGCATATCAAGAGTTGGAAACTGCTCCTTCACATTTGCTAGGTGATTGTGTTGAAAGAATGTATTGGGCACCATGGCAAGCCAAAGCTGTTCTTGCAGCCTTGTGCCAATATAGATCATACATCCAAGGGGATTGAATGGAAGGCATGTGATATTGCTGTCAGGCCACAAGTGATGGGTGTTTGTAAGGTTGAGTATTATCTGCCAATTGTGGTCGGCCATTATCTTGGGCAAGGCTGCATCTAGTCCTCTGCAAGAGCCAATATATAAGGTGTGATCAATGAAATGTGGGCCTATCCTTGGAACAACATTTGGATCATCTTGTTGCACTAGGTGCTCATTGTCAACAATGAGCTTCCTATGGTGGCAGAGCAGGGCCATGGCTCCCTTGGCATCCTTCTTGCTATACAAGCCATGAAGCTTGGACAGAGTGATGGTCTTGATGGGGGCAGTATCAAACTTTACAATATAATCATGGGAATGATCACTCTGTTGCTGATAGAGTGCTACCTGCACCTCTTCCTGGAGGTGTCCATCAGTAGCTGTGAGCTATGCAGGGAGTTCAGTGACATCAAATGGAATGTCATTAGGTTGCTGGTCTGGGTCAATATCATGTTGGTTGACTGGAATGTAGTCATTGTTTTCTCTTGAAAAAAATTGCATTTTATTTGGTACGCAAGACCAAGAAGAGCACCACTTACCCATTGTCATTGCTCATGAGCTCTGCATCCAAGTCCAGGTTGCGTTCATCCATGAGAGTGCTTGTGCGGTGTAGCTCTGAGAAAGGCCTGTATTAATGAGCAATCTCAATGCATGTCAGAGTAGTAGGCATGGTGAGGAGAGTTGGATACAGGATCAAGGATGTATTTATGGGCTAGTAAATAGTTGCTGTGTCGTTTAAATAAATGAAAATGCTAGCTACTAGCCAAATATCCTGCCCTAACAATTTCTGTGTAAGGAATAAAATGCATCTGTTTCCAGCCAATCCATTATTTACCCAAACTCTTCTCCTGGTGATGTCTGTCTAGTTAGTACTGTATCCTCCAAAATCCACCTTCCAAAGTAAAGTACCATACACCATACATTAGTTACACTATTACTTTGTCTGAATGCCGATTAACTTCCATGTTAGGGGATGGACAATTTTAGAAACAGCTAATACAAGAAGGACATTTGAGAAAGATTGTGTTTGTAAGTAATTTGATGGACAGGTGAATTTATGGTAATAGAACTGTACCACCCTGCACATCAGCCAAGCTGGCTGGCAAGGTCATCTGTCCCCTAGAATTGTGTGAGCATAGAGTGCCCTATGTCACCAAGCTGCCTGCATTTTCTCCTAGGGTCATGGCTGGATCCTGGTGGTGAGGTTAGTACCCCCTATATAGTAGTAGGGTGCTATACAATTCTGATTTAATGCTATAACTTACCAGGTCCTCTACTGCGGGACTCATTAGACAATATCAACAAGCTATGACCATGCTTCTGAGTTTTCTTTACCATAGCAGAGCCTATGGTGGCATGAATATTTGGAGCAAAATGAACCTCCAGAGTGATAAAGATGTTCTTTTCCAGGTCAGAATCTTGTGTAGGTCATTGTAAATACATGTCATTTGCTGTGACTGCAGAAAATAATGGTGTACATACCTGAGATAGCAGCTTGAGGCCCCAGATCATCACTGACACTGGTATCTGTAGGTTGTCTTTGTGTGATGAAAGTATAACAAACTTTTTGTTCTTCAAAATTGATGCATCATAAACTTCCTCCATGTTAGAGCCCCAGTAAGAAACAACCAACAACTCAGAAAATGGAACTTCATTATGGGAGGCCTGCTTCTTTGACTTGAAAGACTGACGCTGCACATATGCATTGGCATTTAAAGACTGAGCACAGTAAGTACTAGAATAGTGCGCTGTGGCAACAACTCACCTTCACCAGATTTTCAAGCACATATTGCACTGAGGGCCTTAAGGGAGGTTGCTCTTGTACGTTGATGGCTCCTGTGGTATCTCCCCAGGCTATTGGACTTTTTTGCACAGTGTTGATAATGGCCTGTAGCTGATAGGACTGCTCCAAGCACATGACATTGTGCTTGTGTGTATCTCTGATCTATTTCTTCGAGAAAGGTCTCAAGAAAGGATTATGCAGGCAAATCTATGCCAAAGAAACAGTACCTACTACCATTGACAAATGGTATGAAGCAGCAACCCAACTTAATGCCAATTGGCATAGAGGACTTGCCCTTGACAAGGCACAGAAGAACAACCATTACCAGAAAGTCCAATGACCTGCTCGTGATCTGAATGCCATGGAAGTAGACCGCCTCACAGATGCCGAGTGCTCTGAATATATGAGGAAAGGACAATACTTCCGATGTGGCAAAACTGGCCATTGTGCCAATGATCCTGTGTTCCACCCCAAGAACAAAGGAAAGAATATCCATCGCCAAGTTGATGAAGAAGATGATGACAATAATGAAGAAGAGCTCTGCCGCCTTGCTGAGGATTTTTAGAATGGAGGGCTGGATCGACGTCAGTACCTCTAGACCAAGTGATCAGACTTGTATGAAAAGTTGGAGAAAGAAAGGAAATGCGCATTCCAATTACCCTTCTTTCCATCCACCGTCTGAAAACCGTCGAAACCACAGCAGTCATAGACTCAGGAGCCTCAGGAACCTTCATTTTAGAAGACTTTGTCAAAGAACATGGAATCAAGATCCATCGATTGAAAGAACCCTTCCGTGTCAACAATGCCGATGGAACTAATTCCAGCAAAGGATGCATTACACACTATTGTGTCCTTAACATGAAGGTAGACCAATGAACCATGATGGGAAAGTTCAATGTTCACAAACTTGGATGGCATGATCTGATCCTCTTTGGGATCCCCTGGCTGAAAGCCATGAACCTGGTTATTAACTGGGCAGATGAAACTCTGGAGCTACCTAGCACAGAGAAGTCCAATAAGATCGAAAGACTTATTGATGAAGCACATAGGAAGAATGGACTCCCCATTCTATTCCCGATGAAAGAAGAACATAAGTGGAAGGCATCTAAACTAAAGAAACCATCTCAGGAGATGTTGGGAACGTCCAAGAAAGAGACAAATGAGATGGCTATCTCAGCCTCTGTTCCTCCACAAGACAAACCAGAACAAGCAATCAAGAGTTTCCTGACCCCTGTAGAAAGGACTTTCCCTTCCATTACGGAACCTTTCAAAGCAACGATCGAAGAGATTGAAGATGAAGATGCACCTGGATTACTGCCCATTCCCGATGATGATGATGACAAAATCTTTGACACTAAATATGATGTCTGGATCAATCAGCTAGAACAAGAAGGAAACAACGAGAACTTTGCCCCTGCAGTTCTTAACCCAGCTGAATACGATCTCAAAGATGGAGAATTCCTAGTGGAGTATACTGATTCTGATGAATTACAAGTAATCAAAGATACCTCCATGGATACTCCTCTTACCAAAGATGGAACATGTCTTGCAGAACAAAAACCCATGGTTTCACCCCTGCCATGGCCTACCAAATACGTAAAAACCAGTAACAAAGCACAGCAACTTGCTCTGGCTGCTAATGCAGAGCAAAAGAAGAAGTCGTTTGAAGAATTAGTTCCTGAATATCTTCATGACTTCACTGATGTATTTGCGAAAGACAGACTTAACCAACTACCACCTGAACGGCCTGGCATTGACCATCGTATCGAAACAAAACCCAGTTTTATTCCCAAAACATCGAAAATTTATCCTCTCTCTGAGAAAGAATGGGAAGCAGTAAAGGCATTTATTGATGAAAACGTCCAGAAAGGATTCATTTCAGAATCAAAGTCTCCACAAGCCAGTGGATTCTTCTTTGTTGGAAAGAAAAGCGGTGACCTCAGACCCTACCAAGACTACCGGTACATCAACGATTGGACAGTAAAGAACGCATACCCACTCCCTCTTCCTTTATCACTCATAGCATGCTTGCACGGCGCAAAGTATTTCATGAAGATGGACGTTTGATCTGGCTATAACAACATTAGAATTCACCCTGATGACCAATGGAAGGCCACTTTCACTACTGAATTTGGGCTATATGAACTGAATGTAATGTTCTTTGGATTGTGCAATTCCCCAGCCACTTTCCAAGCCTACATGAACTGGACATTCCAACAAGAGATTAATGAAGGATGGCTCGTCATTTACATGGATGACATCCTAATATTCTCAAATGACCTGGACAAACATCATGCTAGAACACAGCGAGTATTGGAAAAGATCAGAAAAGAACGACTCTTCCTAAAACCTGAAAAGTGCACTTTCGATGCACAGGAAGTCAAATATCTTGGAATGATTATTAGACCCAGATGTGTAGCAATGGACACCGTGAAATTAGATGGAATCGAGGACTGGCCCCAACCAACCACAGTCAAGGAAACACGATCTTTCTTAGGGTTCTGCAATTTCTATTGGAACTTCATCCCTCACTACTCTGACATTGCCCGACCCCTGATCGACCTCACAAAGAAAGACAATGTTTTCTTTTGGTCAGAACCCTGCCAAGAAGCCTTCCTATCCTTGAAAGAATGTCTCCTCCGTCAACTGGTCCTACGCAACCCTGATCCAACTCAACAATTTGCCATAGCAACAGATGCATCTCTTGTAGCTACTGGAGCAGTACTCCTCCAGACTGATGAAAATGGCATTTATCATCCCTGTGGTTATCTCTCTCAATCTTTGAACCCTGCTGAACACAACTATCAGATTTTTGATCGAGAACTCCTTGCTGTCATCCAAGCACTCACTGAATGGCAACACTACCTTGAAGGAAATCCACATCCTGTCATCATATTCACCAACCACAAGAACCTCCTTTATTTCTGCACAGCTCAGAAACTCACCCATCGCCAAGCTCACTGGCAATTAGAATTATCTTGATACGATCTTGAACTTCATCATGTCGCTGGAACAAAACTTGCAGCTCCAGATGCCCTTTCCCAAAGACCCAATCATGACTCAGGATCATCAGACAATGAAAACTCTATTCTTCTCCTGAACAACATGTTTGTCCACCTTATTGACCAAGAGTTAATGACAACCTTGGCCAACCCT
Organism: Suillus sp. MG131; assembly: GCA_003313855.1. Taxonomy (NCBI): domain Eukaryota; kingdom Fungi; phylum Basidiomycota; class Agaricomycetes; order Boletales; family Suillaceae; genus Suillus; species Suillus sp. MG131. The sequence continues at coordinate 36,004 of QLOO01003236.1, read as the reverse complement.
GATTCCCCTGATTCTGATCCACTCTTTGAAACAGCACAGCAAGCCCTTGACGGCCTGTGCCTTCCTCCTATAAAATCAGCTCTCACTGATTGGCACATCACCGATAATCTCCTCTATTACAAAGACTGAGCCTATGTCCGCCCCTCTGTCCATCATACCATCCTACAGGAATACCATGATCATCCTACTGCTGGACATCTTGGATGGTTTAAAACAGAAGAACTTGTCAAGCGTGACTTTTGGTGGCCTGGTATGGGAGCGTTTATTAGGCAATATGTTGATGGCTGCGCCTTATGTCAGCAAATGAAAACTGATACTCATTTGGTTACCCCTCCCCTAAACCCTATCAATTCTACTGCCATACACCCTTTTACCCACCTCTCTATGGATCTTATAGTTAAGCTGCCTGTCTCTGGGGGCTTCAATTCCATTTTGGTCATGGTCGACTAAGGGCTTATGAAGGGGGTAATTCTCATACCTTGCAATGAAACCATTGATTCTGAAGGCATTGCCAAACTTTTCCTGAAACATGTCTACAAACGATTTTGATTACACGAGAAAATCATTTCTGATTGTGGCCCCCAGTTCATTTCTAAATTCTTGAAAGCTTTCGCTGATCTTTTGGGTTACAAGATCGCTGCTTCCACAGCCTATCATCCTCAAACTGATGGACAGACAGAACGATTGAACCAAGAACTTGAAACCTACCTCCGCATCTATTGCCACTCTCACCCTGAAAGTTGGGTTGAACACCTCCCTCTTGCCGAATTCATTCATAACCACCAAAAACATGATTCCCGCAATGCCTCTCCATTCTTTCTCATGATGGGCTATGAACCCTGAGCCCTACCTCATGTTCTACCAGACTCCCCTGTCCCTGCCGCAAATGAACGAGTTCAGAAGCTCCAAAAGATAAGAGAAGAAGCCATCTCTTGCCACCATATTGCCATGCAATGAATGGCAGAACACTCTCATGGGAAGAAATATACCCCATGGAAGATTGGTGATAAGATTTGGTTATCCAGCAAGAATTTAACCACTCCACTTCCATCAAAGAAGCTTGCTCCCAAGCGATACGGCCCCTTTATCATCACTGCAGTCTTATCTCCCATCACCTTCACCCTTGATCTACCAAAACAATGGAAAATTCACGACACGTTCCATGCTTCCAAACTATCATCCTATCAGGAAACAGATATTCATGGTCCGAACTTTCATAATCCTCCTCCTGACCTTATCAATGAAGAAGAAGAATACGAAATTGAAGCGATCCTTGCCCACAAAGGAACAGATAAGTGTAGGCGCTATCTCATTTCCTGGAGGGGCTACTCCTCTGCTAGTAATGAATGGATACCTGAAGAAAACTTGGAAAATGCCGAACAGCTTCTGAAAGCGTATAAAAAGACCCATAAATTACGCTGATTCCCTTAGAATCCTACACTAAGCTAACATGTCCAATGCTTTCTCAGTATCTTCCTCCAACCATAACTCCATCCCATCCACTCCCAACAGTGACACCTATTTCACTCTTCTTGACCACGCCAATGACCAATCCCTTCTTGAATCCGCTATTCTCTGTCCCCAACATGCCATAAAAATTGAATGTATCCTTCTCACCAGAGATGCAGTTGCCACTGCTGTCGTTATCAACATCATCCATAGTGCCTCCCTCATTGAATGGGTTGCCAGAAACATTGTCAATCAGTCCCACAGTCAAACTATTCTATACTTGCAAAGATGTATTCATACTCTTGCTAGTAACATCATCCCTGACTCTATTCGTGGTGACATCCTTGAGGCTATTCATATTGTTGCGGAAAGAACCACTACTCAGATCGCTAGGCCTCCGTCTCCTCATATCAACCATTGTCTCAAAGTGCTTACTCCCGAACAAGAAGAACCTCTACCATGACTTCCTTCTTCAGCTCCGGTCCCAACCATTGGGTATGCGCCTACTCCTTTTATTCCCGATGTTGAGCCTGGTACTCAATCATCTCCTATATCTATATCGTCAGATGAGGAAGACTTGTCCTCAAACAGAGCAGCTAGAAGGCGTCAGAAGCGAAAGTCCAAATTCTGCTTTGACTCACCATATTCACCTTCTAAACGTCCTCAACCCACTCCCCCACCATCATCATCATCCAAGAACAATGTCGTCCCATTGATGGAACCCTATGACAACTTCATTTGCCGTAACTGCAAAGAAACTGGACACCGTCACAAGAATTGTCCTACTTATTGGTGTTGCATCTGTCACAAGATTGCCCCTAGACATCTTTCGATCTTTTGCAAGAAGTTAAAGAATCCCCATCATCACGTTGCTTCCCCTATTCCATCTACCAAATTCACCGATGACGATTTTTATGTCAAATTAGCCTCTTGTGAGAAAGAGCTTGACAAGGAAGAAGAGTGTACCATGTTCAAAGAAGTAACAACGGTCAATCCTGAACTCTACGACCTTGACAACCTTGACTACTCTGACGATCCTATCTATTATGCAAATCAAGATGATTGAAGTCAGTGACTTCATCGCTAAACATGGGGCAATGTTACAATAACATTGGCCTCCTATCTTTTTCTTCTATTCTTGGACTTACAGCTGCATTGCCTTGTAGTTATATCTCTGCTTTGGCATTCTCCTTCTATGACATCATAGAACATTCTAGTATGTTCTATCTTTTATCTCTTATCTCTGACATCATTGTACTATATTTGCTATCATTCTATTCTTATTATCTTTGCTTGATTTCCTTTTACAGCAGTCTTATCTCTGACAAGCCTGCCCTTAACCTTGTACTTGTTCCTTATATATACTGCTCATGTACCATCTATAGTTCCTCACTTTAATCTACTTGGTTTAACCCGAAACCTGATCCCTTCTCTTGGGCTTCACAACCCTTGAGTCTGATACTTTGACTTCTACCTTAGAGCACTCCTCTTCGGTAGTCTGAACTCAAAGCCTGAACCTCTCTTGTTTGAGAGTAGAACCCACTTGACGACTTGATCGCTCTCTTTTGAGCTCTCATCATTCAATCCATCCAAGTCGTAACACCAAGTGAGTGTTGAAAATTCTGTCCAGCTTGTCACAGAGGGGATCAGAGATAGATTCAAGGATAGGCATAGCCTGCTTCAAATTCTCATATAATTCTTCCTTTTGGATCTTTAGCTTCTGTAAGGATGCACCATTCTTGCTCTTAGCTTCAATTTTTTGATGCTCAGCTAGGGTGTAAGGTATGGTGTGAAGCACCAACAAAGTCTATTTTCAAGGCAAGCAGTTGCATAGGCAATGAGCTACACTGATGATGAATGATGAGCACTATGGTATAGATGTAGAATTTAAAACATATGCAATCCTCCATAGCTTGAGAACATAACCTTGTGAAATTGATTCAGCTGCATCTCAGGGGAGTGGATGTAGTGGGTGCCAGAGGAGACAAGATTTTTGATGTGATTGAAGACATAGTCTTGGGACAACAGCTCCATCTGCTTGGCCACCGAACCTTTGGCCATAGGGGTGCATTCCACATTCTGCCATGTTTTTTTATTTGCTTCTAGTATCTTGTACCTCTGTATTAGACCCTCCTCAGGAGACTGCATATAAACATGCTTGGTCTCATTCCTGGAGATGTGTATTCCTATTAGGGCATCTACCTGATCTATGGTGGGATGGTCAGTAGCTGCGGTTTGAGCATATACTACTTACTAGCATTGAAGACTGTAATGATCCACTGTCCACAATACGTAAGGACTTCCCTAAGCCTTTGCAGGTGCTGTTTGACCATGTTGTTGACATCATTGATCTCTGCTGCCCCATCTTCCACCACCTGTTTAGCCATATGCTTCTCCTCAATCTCAAGGGCATCAACATCTCTCTGCATCTTCAAAACCCATTTCTGAATGGCTTCAGTCTGGTGACACCTCTCAGCGACTTTTACTTTCCAATCTTTTGGTGCCTTTTCTGAAATGCATAGTATGGGGAGTTCCTCTCTCTTCTCATGGTCCTTCTCCACAGTACCATTGACTATCCACTCCTTAGGTAGGACCAAAGGAAGTGCATGTATAGGGTTAAATCTGTCCATGCCATTTATAAGGAATGATTGATACAGTAACTTCACTTGGTTTTGCATCAGAGGGCGAGAGTTCCAATGGCCAAATGATAGGTTGTTGTAATTTTCCATGAGGTCAAAGTGGGCATACCTTATGATTGCCTTATTGGCACTCTTTTTGCGCTTAGCATCCTCCTTAACATTATGATCCAGTGAAGTAGCAGCACCAGATCCCTGGTGGGAGTCCAGTGAGGTGTTGTTTCCAACCTATTTAGAACAAGTTGGATCAACCTCATTTGCTGCAAAGTTGGATTACTCACCTGCTCTTTTGCAGCCTTTGTCTTAACTTTCCCCCCATCCTTTGTCAATCTCAGAGGCATGTTTGGTTCAATTTGTGGTGCTGTGCAAGTAAGTCATGGAATGCAGGCCAGTGCTGATATTCAGCAAAAGTCTTGGACTGCTTGGAGCATTGTCATAAATTATCATCACAGGACAATGTTTTGATCAGCTTATCACATGTAAACTATGTCCATTTACCTCAACTGATCCTTTGCCATTTACACTGGTCTGAAGAACTTATAGGGTCAAAACAGAAATAGGTTTCAAACTTGAAAAAAAAATTCTTTTGGGCTGGTACATATCATGGAGGGTACCTCTAGAAATGATATGAGCCAAGAATTAAGAAAATCAGTGGTTCAGTTATGGAGATATGGTCAAAATACTGCCTTTTTGGCCCATTCCCCATATGTCATTAGAAATGACCTCCAAATGCTCTGGGACCATTCCCAATCAATTCCTACACTTGAAAAATGGTAGGACAGGTCTTTTTAGCATCAGGTTTAAGTTAAATTCCAGCACAGCATGACATGTGAAGTATGGGGGGGGAGGGGGACCCTGCATATCTCAAGAATATGATTTTTTCTGGGAAATCAGGCTCAACCATCATGTTCAGAGGATTCAAGAGCTCTCAGGAAAAATGCTGCTGGAGTCCTGGCAAGTCATAGGAAGGCTGTAAAAATCGACCTTTGTGGGGAGTATGAGGTAAACTGGCACATGTTGATCCAGACTGCCCAGAAACACTCTGAAATCATTCTCAATCACTTTCTGAGGTTGAAAAACACCAGGAACATCCTTTTGGGCATTGGTCTTTACATAATATCCAGACATAGGACAATAGAGGGGAGGGGGATGTTGGACATCTCGACCACCTGATTTTTTCTTGGAATTCTGGCTCAACCATCGTCTTCAGAGGGTTCAATAACCTCAGAAACAAGTCCTGGATGATGCCAGGCAAATCACATGAAGGTTGTAAAAATCAATGTATGGGAGGGCCAGCATGACCTGGGTGGTTAACTTTGGAAATTTTTTTCATACAAATCTGGCTTGACCATCTTCTTCAGAATGCTCAATAACCTCAAAATCAAGTCCTACATCAACCTCTACAAGTCATATGAATGCTGTAAAAATTGATGTATAGGAGGAGGAAGCATGAGCAAGGTGGTCAACCTCTGAGTTTGATATTTTCTGGCAAATCTGGCTTGACCATCCTTTTCAGAGTGTTTGATAACCTCAAAAACAAGTCCTACATCATCCCCTGCAAGTCATATGAAGGCTGTGAAAATCAATGTATGGAGGGGGGCAGCATGAGCAAAGTGGTCAACCTCTGAATGTGATATTTTCTGGAAATTCTGGCTCGACCATCATCTTCAGAGTGTTCAATAACCTCAGAAACAAGTCCTAGATGATGTCAGGCAAGTCATATGAAGGCTGTAAAAGTCAATGTATAGAGAGGCCAGCATGACCTGGGTGGTTGACTTTGGAACCTGATTTATTTATGCAAATCTGGCTTGACCATCTTCTTCAGAATGCTCAATAACCTCAAAATCAAGTCCTGAATGAAGCCAGACAAGCTACATGAAGGCTGTAAAAATCAATGTATGTGGGGGGGAGCCAGTATGACCTGGGTGGTCAACTTCAGAATCTGATTTTTTTGTACATATCTGGCTTGACCATCTTTTTCAGAATGTTTAATAACCTCAAAAACAAGCTCTAGATGATGCCAGGCAAGTCATATGAAGGCTATAAAAATTGATGTGTTGGGGGCCAATATAATCTGAGTGATCAACTTCCAAATTGGACATTTTGGTGCAAATCTGGCCTGACCATTGTCTTTGAAATGCTCAATAACCTCTACATCAAGTCCTACATCAACCTCTGCAAGTCATATGAAGGCTGCAAAAGTCAATCTTAGGACAGTATGATGGTGCCATTGCTTACATAAGCAGAAATGCGGTCACTCATATCAAATAACTTCTATGACTTCTAAGACATATGATGACTTGGATCATATTTCTTAAGAGTTTGTATTTATTCATATCTATATGTGCAAAAATGGAGTGTCTAGATACCCAAAAATGTGGACAGCTTCAATCATAGATCTTACCTGTTCAGTGTGGCTATATTCGATAATGCTTATATAATCAAAAATGCGGTCAACATGAACCACAAATTTTATCTGTCTTTCTTCCTCCCCACTTACTCAGTTACTACATTGTTGTCACTATTAAATTTCACTGTTTTCACACTATGTACCTCAGCACTTCTCTTCTGGGTGTCACTCCTCTATGGGAGTCCTCCTGCTGATAGCAGACCCAGTTATAGTTGTGTTATTTTCTCATGTTAATTTTTGTACCTATATGTTTCTCTTCTGGGTGTTACTCCTCTATGGGAGTCATCCTGCTGATAGCAGGCCCAGTTGTAGTTGTGGCATTTTCGCTTTTTCACACCCTTAAGTTGTCATTATCAAGAGTTGTCAATGTTGTCAGCTTTTGTTTTTATCATTATATGGTCATAATGTCAGTTCAGAACCTAGTATACTTCTGGAATAATCAATGACAGACATCCAGTAATGGACTTCAATATGTGAAGTGTGAGAACTTGATGCTCACATGTCTGATCATCACAAGTGTGCAATCAGAGAGAGTTGTGAGTATAACAAGATCACACCTATATACATTGTGTTCTTCTGAGATGGTCTGTCCAAAGCAAAATACATTGTCATATGGACTGGGTCACTCCTTCCATCTACATAGTCAAAAATGTGACAAGAGAAGTCTGAGTGAGGTTTTTGCCTTCACCCTCACATGAAATCAAGCAATACCATAGCAAACTAATACAAAAATCAAAAAAAAAAAAATCAAGCCAAGTCTGAATGAGGTTTTGTTCTCACCACTTTTGTCGCCCCAGCCATCTCAATAGCCAACAATGCAAAATCAAGCAATGCAAAGACAGGCAAGTCATACAAAGACTAAAAAATCAATCTTTGGGGGGAGGCAGCATGACAGGGATGGTCTACTTTGAAACTGATTTTTTTGGTGGAACTGTCTTGACCCATCCTTTTCAGAGTATTCAATAACCTCAAAACCAAGTCATAGATAAACATCAGCAAGCAATATAAAGGCTGCAAAATCAATCTTAGAAGAAGGCAGTGGCACTGCTTATGCAAGCATCCTGCCATTCATGTCCAATGAGAATTGAATGACATGTCATTTCACTTGTTCAAACAACACACATTCAATAAACTCAAAATCAAGTCTTGAATGAAGCCAGGAAAGTCATATGAAAGCCAAAATCATCAATCTTGGAGGAGAACAGCATGACAGGGGTGGTCAACTTTGAAACATGATTTTTTTGGCACATCTGGCTTGAGCATCATCTCATGCACCTTGTCTTCATGGATTGTTCAAGCTTTACTTGAAGTTGAGTCTGCCTGATGCTCACATTAAATCATAAATTGCACCAATGAATGGAACCATTGACTGCTATTCAGGTTCATCTGGTATACGAGCACTTGGACAGCAGTTTGTGTTCCCAAGATCATGCAGTGGTGGTGCCTTGGCACTATTCATAAACATTATCAATACAGTACATCTACATATATCGCTCATTCTGCAATATCTTCTAGTATGCTCATGGGAAATGGTCTCCATGAACGTGAGGGAGGGAGGACTCTCTTGTTTTTCTTGGTCATGATCAGTTTCTTCTGAATTTCCCATTGCTTCTGCTTCTCTGTCCTTCTCCAAAGATTTCCATCAGCATCAAAGGGTTGAGAGTCCATGAGGTCAGCTACAAATACACATTTATCCTTGATCAGCTTCATTGTGCGGTGTGCTCTTGGGACCCTCTTCTGACTCTCACCTCCCCTTCTGATACAATCTATCTTGTAGAATGTGGGATTGGTCATGAACAGGATGGCATCATTCTTTTGCATCCACACTTTTGCACCACTCACAGAAAGACAATGAAGATCTGAGAACACCTCACATAATCCATGTTTCAGCAGCTCCTGCTGATCCTCATCCATTGCCTTTATAATCCTGTGAAATTCTGCAATGTATTCATCTCCCTCCCACAGCCCAGACCACTGTGTATTGTCCTTATGGGCAGCATCAGGGTCGAGAAAGAACAGAGTGCATCTGTCCAGGAAGGGCCTTGACTTCAGACCCATGCAACCAGGCATGACACCCATACTGTCATGCAGTCCAGCATTGCATGCTTCAAATGTGACTGCAGTGAGAGTATTGTCAATGCTAGTGATCGTCCAGCACTTCATAGCCTCCTGAAGAAAGCTCGGATGGGGTCTTATGCTCTTGAAGACATCAGGTGTAAGCATCAGCCACATGTGCCTAGTGAACATGTCCAGTGGAGAGTTGAGTGTTGGATAATCTGGGCAGCTATATCCAGGGTCTCATGATAATTGCAGGTGAGTTGGCGATGGCTGCCTTGAGTTGAGTCCATGTTGGTGTGCAACCAAGAGGATAATCCTCAAGCTCTAACTCAGTGCTTTGCCATGCATCCATTCTTCCCACAGCCCTATCCCTTTGAGTCTTTGCATTAACACCCATGAGAGCTAGCACATGCACATTATCAATTTGCTGTACCTCATCCAGGCAGGTGTTGCTATTGATATCAAAGTCCTGCACGAACAACATTTCTGTAGTTTCGAGAATATTTCTGTACTCAAGAAGGGCAAGGGATTCACAGATAGGAGAGTTATAGATTATGGGAGTTGATGTGGTAGAATGAAGCATGTGGTTGAGCACTTCAGTTAGAATACCAAGATTTGGCAGATTCTTCTTTACAATAGCTATCTGGGTCCTCTGGATCTCCCACACCTGTCTCCTCAGAAGCTTGAATCAGATCTTGAAAGGGATCCATAGGACTGGATCTGATTTCAGATATTCTCTGGCCTGCATGACAAGAATTGTCCATGTCATTCATTCTACAGTCAACAATAAGTGGAGTGCATGTCACTGACCTTATCTTCCACATTTTCCAGGATGACTCTAGCAGCATGTCCACTCACCCTATACTTGTCCCTCACACCATATGTCTTCTCCTTGTAGCCCTCAATGACCTTGGTGATTTCAGTGCATTCAGCCATGTATGATGGCAACAGCTTATAAGCATCACTGTCGGATGTGAAATTCACATTCACTTGGTTGCTGTTCGTTTGAATCGACTCATAGTATAGGTTGTAGGTGCTTCTGAATGCAATGTGCATCTGCTAGGATCTCTCCTGCTGCATTTCAGCCTGTAGCGCCCCATATCTAGAGAGGGTGTTGTGGTGATGCATCTCTCCTCTCTTGTAACTTCCTATGCCAAATGATGCTTCCAATGCATCTAATCTCCACAATCCTACTATAGGGAGTTCTGGTGATTGAGGCGTGAATGATACCCCTACATCAATAAGAAGTTTGCCATGTGTCTGGTTCATCATGTATGGTCAGTTAAGGTCAGACAGATTTCGATGCAGTGCCTCCTCTGGCCCTGAGAAATGCCCTCTTTGGCTGTCCTTTGTGAGCAGCTTGATGCCCTTTCCCTTTAAAATGAAGAAGAGTGACCAATACATGCTGAGCTCCCCCCCTCCATCACATATTCATCCTTCCATGCATTTCTGCACATCCCTGAAGTCATCATCTGACAGTGGAATTGACTTTTGAGGTCTCCAGCTGCCTTTCTGTCCATCTGCACCTCTAGCCTTGTATCGTACCTCCTCCAATGTGTGCTTCAGATAGGGTGCCTAGCTAACATTGGTGCAGTCTCTGATCGATAGAAGCAGTACCCTATCCCAGAATATGTCCAAGACCTCTTTTGGCATCAGAGTAATTCTCTGACCATTCATGGAGTATTGATGAATCATCCTTGGGAATGCAATGTATAGATTGAGTGTGGATGAAGCAGAGGTGATGCATCCAATATAGATGTAAGATATAGCAGACATAGGAAACCGTTTTGATAGCCATTCTGTCTGTCTACCAGGTGTGTTTGCACCTTCTTTTGACTGTAGTATTGTGATGTTGACATATGTATGGTTGTGCTTAAATATACCTAGTTTTGTCTGAATGGTGGGGTGATGTAGATACCCACAGATCCTCTGCAGCAGAATGCCTTTGTCATCCAAATAATACTGTCTATGTTCACCAATATCACTATCTCTTCCTCTGAAAATCTTACTGCATCTTGTTTCAGGTCAAGGTACAAGGCTGGACCATGTCTAAAACAATGACTTGTGTAGCCTCATACAAAGGAATTGCATCCAAACCTACATTCATCATGTAGTGGGGGATTATGGTGAGCAGAGTTGATCAGTTCAGATGCAGAGAATATTTCCACATCTGTTACTGATGTGTGCTGTCCCTCTCAGTTTGATCCATGCCATTCCAGGCTGTACTTGCCTATTACACAATCTGGAACCTGATTTGATGGATCATATGAGTCTGTTGTGTCAGTTGGCATGATATGGTCCATGGTGGCTATAGGATCACATTGATAGAACATGTGGAATGAGCTAGGCATGATGCGGTAGCCATGGTCAACCCAGTCTACCCAGGCAGTTGAGATACGTAGTCCTCCAGTCTGGAATGTTGTAGTAGGATGAATATCCCTTGGAGTTAGCAACATCTTGATCATAGTTTATCTGTTGATAACAGACCCAGTCTTTGTTTTTGCATTTATTACCCTTAGTAGCTACAAACTTTTCTCCTGGGTGTCCCTCCTCTATGGGAGGCAATCTGTTGACAACAGACCTAGCCTTTCTTCATGTCTCTTACCCCTTATACCTATGATCTTTTCTCCTAGGTGTCACTTCTTAATGGGAGTCTGTCTATTGATGATAGGCCCAGCTTTGTTTTGCATTTTTGATACTTTGTAGCTACAAACTTCACTCCTGGGTGTCACTCCTCTATGGGAGTCTTCCTGTTGATAACAGGCCCAGTTCCTTGCATTAGAATGAAGGATTGGTGATGAATGCAATGGAATCATGCTTCTGAATCCATACTCTTGCACCACTTGCAGGAAGAGAGTGCAGGTTTATGAATACCTCACATAACCCTTGCTTCAGTGATGCCTGCTGATGATCTTCCATTGTTTGCATCATCCTGTGAAACTCTGTGATATACCCATCTCTCACCCACAATGAAGACCATTGTGAATTGCTTTTATAAGAAGCATCAGGTTCAGGAAAGAATATAGAGCATCTTTCCACAAATGTTCTTGACTTTGAACCAATATGACCTGGAGTAACACCTGTATGGTCCTGCAGCCCAGCATTGTATGCTTCAAATGTCACTGCAGTGAGAGTATCATCAATGCTAGTAATTGTCCAGCACTTTATGGCCTCCTGAAGTGAGTTTGGGTGTGGTCTGATGCCTTTGAAGACCTCAGGTGTGAGCATAAGCCATACATGTTTTGTGAACATGACAATGAGGCATCCCACAGATAGTTGAGTGTCAGATAATCTGGATGGCCATATCCATGGTCTCATGATCATTGTGAGCGAGTTTATGATAGCTTCCTTTAGTCGAGTCCATAATGGTGTCTGACCAAGGGGATAATCCTCTGACTCCAATTCAGCCAATCACTATGCATCCATCCTTTCTACTGCTCTATCCCGTCGAGCCTTTGCATTGACACCCATTAGAGCCAGCACATTCATGTCATCAATTTGTTGCACATCCTCCAGACAGGTATTACTATCAAGATAGAATTCCTGTAGGAAAAACATTCCTGCAGTCTCAAGGATGTTTCTGTATTGCAGAAGTGCTAGTGATTTGTGAACATGAAAGTCATAGACAATTGGGGTTAATGTTATCGACCTGAGCATATGGTTTAGCAAGCCAGTGAGAATTCTGAGATTGGGAGGATTCTTTTTGATGATGGACATCTGAGTCCTCTGAATCTCCCATACTCATCATGGGATCTACAGCACTGGATCAGATCTCAAATATTCCCTGGCCTGCATGGATGTGATCATGCTACCCATTCAGCTCATGTGTTGATGAGACATAGAGTATGGTCCACTGACCTTGTCTTCAATATTATCTAGCATGATTCTTGCTGCATGTCTGCTCACCTGATACTCATCCCTGACACCATAGGTCTTCACCTTACAACCATCGACAATCTTTGCAATGTCAAAACATTCAGCCATGTAAGATGGAGACAGTTTATATGCATCACTGTTAGAGGCAAAATGCACTCAGTTAGTGTTTAATCAGATGGCCTCATAGTATAGGTTGTAGGTGCTCCTGAATGCGATATAAGTCTGTTGGGACCATTCCTGCTGCATCTCTGCCTGAAGTGCTCCATATCTAGCAAGCATGTTGTGGTGATGCATCTCTCCTCTTTTGTAACCTCCTGCTCTGAATGATGCCTCCAATGCATCTAATCTTCAAATACCTATGACTGGAACATTCGGAGAGAGCAGTGTGAATGAGATACCTACATCCACTAGCAATTTACCATGCCTCCTGTTCATCATATATGGCCAGTCAAGGTCAGCCAGATTTCAATGCAGTGTCTCTTCTAGCCCAGAGAAACAGCCTCTCTGACTGTCCTTTGTGAGCAGCTTGATGCCATTTCCTTCTAAGATGAAAAACAGTGACCTATACATGCTAAGCTCATCCTTCCCATCACGAATGTGGGATTTCATGTATTCCTGTACATCCCTGAAGTCATCATCAGACAGAGGGATGGTCTTTGGAGGACCCCAGCCACCTTTACGTCCATCTTCACCTTTTGCCTTGTATTATGCCTCCTCTAAGATATGCTTAATATAGGGTGCCCAGTTGATATCAGTGCAGTCTCCAATGAATGGAAGCAGCACTCTATCTCAGAAGATGTCCAGAACTTCCTTTGGCATCAGTGTGACTCCATCCATTTACTGGGTGTCAATGGATCATTCTTGGAAATGCAATATATAGATTAAGTGTTGATGCAGCAGAGGATATGTGCCCAACACAGACATGAGGGATGGCAGACATTGGAAATCTTTTCGAAAGTCATTCTGTTCTTGCACCAGGCACACTGGCATCTTCCTCCAACTGTGGAATTGTGATGTCAACATATGTGTGATTGTGCTTGAATATGCCAGGTTTCGTTTGAAATGGCAGAGTGATGTAGATCCCCACAGAACCCTACATTGGAATACCTTTGTCATCCAAATGATGCTATCTATGTCCACAGATGTCTCTATCTCATCTTCTGCAAATCTGACAGCATCTTGTTCTAGGTCGATATACAAGGTAGGGCTATCACCATACCAATAATTGGTGTGGCCATGCACAAAGCATTGTATCCAAGCTAGCATTCCTCATGCAGTGGGGGATCATGTTGTACTGATTCGATTATTTCAGTAGCAGACATAATTTCTGCATTAGTGACCTCTGTGTGATGTTCTCCTCCTACTGATTCTAGCCTGTCCAGGCTATATGCACCTGTGACACAGTCCAGAACCTGATTGGAAGGATCATGGGAGTCAGTTGTACCAATGGGCATGACATGGTCCATTGTGGCTATGGGGTTGCATTGATAGAATATGTGGAATGAGCTGAGGGTGATGCAATAGTCATGATCAATCCAGTCCACCCAAGCAGTTGAGATCTGGATTCCTTCAGCCTGGAATGTCATTGTGTGATTGATGTCCCTTGGAGCAACTAACATCTTGATTGTTGGTCCACCTTCATAATTGTTGAATGTGTGGTCATCTGGGAGCCACTGGCGACCTCCATATGCTGGTAATGAGAGAGGTATAATGGAACATGGAAATCTTCTGTTACTTCCAAGATACCAGTTCTTTACCCACCTACAGGATGCTGATGCTGCTACAGAGCATTGAGAGTCATCTGTACCTTGGACCTCATGTGGCATGTCTGGGTCAAGTTCATAGTGTGTCCCAGTGGTACGTGGGACAATGAAATGGCAATTTCTAGATCCAGCAAGGAGTTTGTTCACTTTGAATAGCTTTGACAGCTTTGCCTTTCTATCTGCAGGTAAGGTTGTGCCCAGGGATTCTTCATCATCGCTCCTATCCACTTGTATATCATCCTCATGATCTGGTACATGATCTTTGTTCTGTGCATTGTATGATGGGCAATTATGATCCTGACATTCTACCAGATGTTGACATATGGCACAGGTAGTGCTCACCACAGTCAATCTCCACAGCAGTGTTAGACAGTCAGACTGGTGATGCCCATTCTGAATTATATTGATGACATCTTCATCTGGTAGCTCATCTTGCTGCCATTCGCTAGGTGAATTGTCAAGGAGCATGAGATAGTCACAACAGCAGTGCTTGATACGCCCAGCAATGACCTGCAACATGTGAATGCACAGTTGGTGGTCGCATTGAACATGAAATACTGGCAAGTCACCATGATCATCTAATCCAGAGTTAAGACATTGCTCAAGCACAGAGCAGGCGATTAGACTGCAGTCAAATCCATTTTGCTTCACATCAATGGATCTCACACATACATGAGTGACATCCTCAATTCTCCAGCCATGCAGGGCTCCAATTCACCTCCAGTATTCTGATCCTCTCCACTTGTTTCAGTCATCTTGATTGGCTTCATCAATGTCCATTGCATCATTGGAACTATGGCGACTGATCACATGCACATTGCATCACTCATAGTCAAAGATGACTGTAAAGAAATAATTGACATGGTGGACAATCAATCCAACAGAAACGACAAGACAACTTCCATCAAGAGGCAAGAAATTGTTTCTCCAGAAGCACTCCACTTCATCATCATCAATCCCATCCAGCATGGCCATTACATGTAACCCAACATATCTCATGCATGATGTGCCAAGCAGCTCATACCACACGTGGGTCAAATAAAAGTCCACAACTGTCGCCTCCAGCCATTCATTCAGCCTGAGAGATTTTCATGTGTCCAAAATAGACATTCAAACAATTGGTCTGGCCATTGCACGAGCTGTTGTTATGACAATCAGCACACATTGTTATGTTGCAATATTTTTCAACTCACAAGCAATGTCCTCAACCATGAGTTCAGTTATTACATGAGGTGGTACTGCAAGTGAAGGTAACCATACAGTAGCCTGTTGTGGTGAAGATGGTCTGTATTCATCATCTTGTAGTCTTTCTGCAGATGGTGCTGGACTCCCTAATGATAGATGTGAATTCATGCCCACAGCAGTTGGAAGAATATGGTGTATTCATACATGGTTGTGTGTCTTGCATGTATTCATCACCCACATTGCTTGGCTCTAGAGCACCTGAATGTGATTGATGGATGATTGGATGCCTGGATGCTGCACATAGTGACTTGAGGACATTGTGCTCTCATTTGAAGTTGAGCATATGGCTTACTAGTTACTTGAGAACACTTTTTGGGACATCCCCGATGTTGCTGATGAATAGATAATTGCATTGCATCCTCATTCTCAACCTTCCTGGCACCCCTACACTGGGTTACTGGTAGCATGGATAATCAGTCTGGACCCATTATTGTGTTTTTCCTGCAGTGACAATATCTTGTTGGTGGACACCACCATCTTCAACATTTTATCTATACCAACAATGACATGGATGCACATGAAGGACCAGTACAGACACTTACACTGTGTGATTGCTTTCTTAGCAGGTCACCTACGTGGACACTGTGGCTTACATTTGATTGAGTGTTCCATCTTGTGAGCATTGCTTTTGTCACCAATTTCCATTGACTATACCCTGATACACTGATGTGCATTTAAGCTACCATCTTCTCTATTGATTGCTGACAATGACTCATTTTGGCTCCAACCAGAATTCCAGACATCATTATCTGTTGCAGAATGTCATTGACATCTGACTGGTTGTCATCTGCTACTTGTCCTTCCTGATACTGGCCATGTATTGCACCTTCTACTTGTGCACTCATTGACTGATGATGCATTGCACAAGAATTGGCCAGCACTTGTTCAGGGACTGGGCTTATTGTGGCATGGATGAGCCTTGTATTTGCATTCTGGATCTTCTGAGGTACTAGTGCATTGGGTTGTGACACCACCTCCACCATTTTACCTGGGCAAAATCATTAACTTCTGAAGTTGAATAGTGGGTGAACATGGTCCTCACAATATGGTGCAACTCTTTTTTTTGGCCTTCCTCTCTTTGTCTTTTGTATTTTGACCCCATTGACACCGTCAGCATCAGTCTTCTGGGTGTCTATTGCTGCAGACCATGCTCCAATATTTGCATTTTGTGTTGTAATTACTGTTGACACAGTTTTAGTTGCATGACCCATTCCTAATGCTATTGATCCATGTGTGTCTGAATCTAGGATGTTCAATGTAATGATCTGTTGCAGAATATTGAGGGAATCTTCATTGGTCATTGTATGATGTATGCAGTTGCATGATTGGTGGATTGCACTCCAGTCAACATTGTCATTATATTCAGTTCAGTGGTCCCTAGAATGTCCATGTGATATGCTCAAGTGAACTGTATCCTCAATGGCCACCTAAACTACTGCTTGTACAATCAAATCATGTTTCATTGCAAAGAGGCTATGACTGGTTCTGGTATGATATCTCAATATGTCAGGGATCTTAAGGTTTCAGTTCAATGAATGAGACACAGCATTTCATGCACTGCGCCCAGATCTCAATCGATTATGGAACACTTCTGGTGATGCCACAAGAACCACTGCTACCCTTAAGTCTAGTCACTTGGCCTTTTTTTCAGTCTATTGATCAGATTGACAAATTTTTATGGTTATGTAAATGCTGCCACTGAGTACCTTGAACGTATAGCATTATTTGTAGAATTTGTCAGTTTCACCACAGCATTCATGTCCCACAGACCATCAATTACAAGCCATGTATCTCATACAGATGGAAGGAGGTTGACACCAATGTGCAATAATCATCCAAACCTTCGGAGATTAAGGCAATGCACCTCCTTGGAATGTGGGTTGAAATAGATATCCCCCATGGTTGCTCCGACTTATGTTTGAATTTTTCTTGATTTACAGGAATATATCATACCAATGAGCGGCCTAATGATGTGAATTGTAGTATGGAGATTCAAGTAGGGGAAGGGTATGAATGTGCCTGTGGAGTGTTATGGTGATCCTGATGTACTTTTATAGTGTCTTGATCTATCCACTCAATGAACGAGCAATTCAGCTGCAAGATGGGAGTCTACCAGTGATGTCCTATTGGTATGGTAAGGTGGTAGATATCTATCTGAAGGCCAGTAGGCAGGTGCAGAAAAGTGCAATACATGCTCAACATCCTGCTGGCACTCATTGACCTATTGTTACAACTTGGATTGATCGAATGATGAAAGCTCAAAAGAGAGTAATCAAGTTGTCAAGCAGGTTCTACTCTCAAACAAGAGAGGTTCATGCTTTGGGTTCAGACTACCAAAGAGGAGTGCTCTAAGGTAGAAGTCAAAGTATCAGACTCTAAGGTTGAGAGGCCTTAGAGAAGGGATCAGGTTTCAGGTTAAACCAAGTAGATTAAAGTGAGGAACTAAGACGATACATAAGAAGTATATATAGGGAACAACTATGAAGTTAAGGGTAGGCTTGTCAGAGATAAGGCTGCTGTAAAAGGAAATCAAAAGGATGCATAAGCAATAGCAAATATAGTACAATGATGTCAGAGATAAGAGATAAGAGATAGAACATACCAGAATATTCTATGATGTCATATAAGGGAAAATGCCAAAGCAGAGATATAACTACAAGGCAACGCAGCCGTAAGTCCAGGAATAGAAGAAAAAGATAGGAGGCCAATGTTATTGTAACACCTATGTGTTGTTTTACAGAATGTGTGGCTCAAGATACAGTGGTATTATTGGAAAGTTGATTTGGAAGACAAGGGTGTCAAGTATGTTGTATATTTGCGATGACTCAAATTACTCTGATGATCACTTGAACACAGTCTTGCAGCCTGTGTGGGTGAATATGAGCTTGTGCTGAGTGATCATATATCTGTAGTCAATATTTTCTGTGTCAAAGGTAGGCATCCTATGATCTCTGAATGACTTGCATGTTCATTCGCATATATATATGCTTATCAGATCTTGCAACAATTGTGCCATATGATGAAGGTGACCTGGCACAGTCTTAGATTCTAACAGGGACACTATACACTTGCTGGTCAATCAAGATCAAGTTCTCCAGGCATCAAGTCATGGATGGTGTGAACATCTGCATATGTGAATGTCCCTTTGCTGACATCTTTGCATCATGCTTATGAACTACCTAGAATTCTCAGACATTGACAAAATGTGGTTGCAATCAATGCAATCCTGGATTCTCCTCACCAATGACCCTCCAGCAATACTGCAGGAAATGCCACCAGTGGTTTAATGAGGCATGCATTGCAACTCTTGGGTGTCACATGCATGGCACTGTGAGAGCATGTATACCATCCAGGTGTCATGACATTAACTTTGACCCCCAGTTTTTGTCATTCCTGACATTCCCAATTTGAAGAGGTGAATTCTGTGGGGTAGTTGGCAACAGAATGGTGTTGATTCAGGGCAAGGCACTCATGGCCAAGGCCTATACTCTTGGACAACTCCCTGATGGATGGAAGGACACTATGCAGCAAGCTATGCTGCCAATGGGGGATGGGCATATTCCTCAATACTTCTGCCTGACTTGTGAAACGGTGCTCATCTAGTATACTGACGTAAATTCTATTTCTGATTTAGATGTGTCCCATATGAAGTCATTAGTCATTCATCATAGGGCATTACATGTGGCTCATGTGATCCATGCTTGTCCAGCCCCAAGAATCTGTATCAGTCAGGCAGTTGTGTTTAAAGTTTCAAACATGTTATATATCTGAGTTCATGCATCCAATTTAATGGATATTCATGACATGTGTCATACAAGGGCGATCGGCTCCAAGCCTATTAAAGTCCACCAGATGATGGATGGTATGTGAGTGTCCATGTTGTTCTATTTTATATCACCACTCAATGCATTCACCCTGCAACTTTCATAAATGGAGCTCAAAAGAGGCCCAGCAGTTGCTGAAAGTGAAGGGGACCATCCAAGACATTGATGGAGAGTGTTCCTTCAAGGTCACTGGACACTCATGCAAGGGATGCCCTATTGCTGCTCATTATCACCTTCCCTTATATGCACTGAACAAAAAGTATGGCATTTATAGAAAAATCATGCAACACCTACAGACATTGTATGCTGCTGGGGCTGTGGAACTGCAAAATACATATTTATCTGTGATGCAATATCTGCACAATATTCACATTGCATTTCTGGATGATGCCAGTGCATCTTCAGATCCACTATGAGGCAATTTTAGATCTGCCACATTTGACTATTACTTGTGGTTAGACCACACGTGTGATGGCTTTCATGATATGTGGTGCAACTCCTTGGCTACAGCTCATGGAGTCACCATAGAAGGCTTGAAGAATCATAAGTGTCCAGACATCCTCATGTTTTGTGCATTCTATATCATTATGATTCTCCATGGACCTGATATTGTGGTGCAGTGAATTGGACTACATATCACCAGAAGAAGTGCATAACCTCTGATTTCTGTGGAGCCATACAAGGATGTGGTGCAGGAGAGGACATGCATTGTGTGCTGAATGAGGTTGATACCTCTATCAATATGGCCATGAACCAATCCAACACTGCTGTATGCGATCCTATGGCTCAGACACCAGCAGTGACAGATAATGCAGATGTGGTATGTTACTCCTCTAGAAAACAATATCTGCATGATACAATACTCCTAGAATTTGAGCCCATTTCTGAAGTTCTCATTACCATTTGACATTCAATGTTGCAGGCTCTCTATTTCTGCACTTGGCAGTGACGCACATCAAATTATCATCGGTAGTATTGGGCAATGGCTTCCCAGCCATGTTGCAATGAGATTTCGAGAAATCCAGGGGCTTGATCACAATGACCCATTGGATGATCTGGTCACTAATGGGTTACTCATCATGGCACAAAGCACAGATGAGTATTTGGAGATATTTGGGATGGTAGAGATGATATCTACATGTCAGAACTTAGTTACAGATTGTGGTTCAATGGCACAATTTTTTACTGTCATGGAGCGTGCCCTCTATGTATTATGCCAGGGGAGCACATGTGTGGTCAAATATAGTTAGACCCTCAGGGAAATGGAGGAACCAGTGATTATCGACATGTCACATATGAATATATATGATTGGGTTGCTAATCACGCATCCACATAGGACATTAATATGCACTGTGAGATTCATCAAATCCTCAGTGTCAGCATCCAATGTGATCCCAATGTGGAATGCAACGTCCTATATCCTGGCAGCAACCAGAGGGTTGATCAGGAGGTCCAGACAGATCTGGATGTCCAAGAATAGTTAGGGATTGAATACTCAGAGGGTGGGATGTATCAGCATATTGCTGACATGGTTGGTGCTGATTCACTCCAACTGGACATCATCATGAGTGGGCAATATCATGTTTGTGTCCACATGCTACCTTATCACCATGTTCACGATGACATTATTCCTGCAGGATAATGATTGATGTATTCCATTATCGGCCTCTTCCAGTGACAATTCTGGTGATGTATCTCACAGTACATCAATTCTTCTGGAAGCATCATTCAGTGAGCATATGGTTGTCACTGATACATTCACCTCTGAACATATCAAGTCCATTATCCATGACATTAAGCCAGAGATTAGTGTGATACCTATTTCACTCCCATTAAAGTCATGATTACACCAAAATACAAGGGAAGTCACCAAAGCACCCACTAGATCATCTTGGAGCAGCAAATCATCAAAGCCTGCATGGCCCATTGTATTTGCTATCAAAGGGCCTGTGGATGCACACACTGGAGGCTTGGGTATTCAGCTAGGCATATCACCAAAGTACACTATTCATGATCTAGTTTATGAGTCTTGTATGGGTGGGCTCACTGTAGCACCTTATGTAAGCCAATCACACATGTAGTCATGTCTTGAATTATTTACTTGCTACACAGATATCCTCATTTCTCATGGATCCAGATGGAATGCATTTCTTCTGGTCTATCATAGGCTGTGATCATGACTTGTGGTTGTACATTGCTCAACATGTTGCATCACTCCGTCTCCATGACCGCCTGTTCAATGCTATGAGGAGCATGGCAGTGTCACTGGTGTTATTTGACATCTGGATTAAGGATGTTTCTATTGAATGCCAGAAGATGCTTCAAAATGTCACTAGAGGTCATGTTCTTCCCTCATTGGTATCCCATTAGTCACATTATTTTGCTATGATGCTGATCTTCTACATCCTCAGGTGCATTGCATGATCATTGAACTTTCAGCACTTGTTCAATCTGATGAAAATGCTGTTCATTCTACACTGAACAATATTTGGATGAATAATCTGCTTGATGTGGTGTACTGCTTGTGCGCTAGCCACCATTTGATGGTGTAGAGTTAGGAAAATGCTAAGTGTGTGACTGAAATCCTCTGATATCTGTTACATGAGTACAAGGGTAGAGAACAACATCCTTATTCCTTGGCACTTTGACTCCTAGCATTGGTGTTAACAGAGCGCACTTGCCCTGCCCATGAGCATGGAACTACATGATTTCTTTCTGATGACACCAACCAGTGGTCCTTTTTATTCCATGTCCATATGGAACATATTTATGAATCACATAGTCATACATGGCTTGCTGTATGGATTGCCCTTAATCCTAATGCACTCATGTAATGCAACTGGTTGAGATATTCTGATAATCATATTCACTGTTGATTGCTGGTGAAACAACAT
Organism: Suillus sp. MG131; assembly: GCA_003313855.1. NCBI lineage: Eukaryota > Fungi > Basidiomycota > Agaricomycetes > Boletales > Suillaceae > Suillus > Suillus sp. MG131. The sequence goes on along the minus strand of QLOO01003236.1, from coordinate 13,848 downwards.
GCCAAGTCATCTTGAGGTGTATGTGTCGATGCCTGTGCTCACCATCCAGAATGTTGCCCATCTGCACTAGCACATCTACCAACACCTAGCACTCATTGAGTGGATGCACATCATCATCATGCAAACAATTTTAGCAGCCTTATCACAGTTGGAATGGAAAGACCATTAACATCATGATGTACATTGTGATCAGACACAATATTTGATCAGACATAACATTTGATCAGCTACGAACTACAGTATACCAGCAGAATCATGCATTGTATTACAATGTATCTACATCTTCATCAACACATACATTCAACAGCAACCAGGTCACACACTGGATGAGATGAGCATCCAATCCAGCCAATCCAAGCCAATCTGGCAACAGGCGTACCATAGATGGTGAAATTTGTATGTATAACTATTCACTATAATATGAAGAGACAGTGCTCACCCAATGATATGTTGCAGGAGGTAGATGAATCATGGTAGTATGGACAGTGGGAACACAAACGACCACATTCATCATCAGTGAATGCCAACAGTGGAGAGCAACCACAGGTGGAGGCCAAGGAGCAGGGAATCCAACAAATACCAAAGCCGATGGCATCAATGCCATGTAGTCACCATCATCAATAGTGAATGCCAATAGCAGCAAAAAACCACAGGCACAGGCCACGGAGAATGGGATCAGATGATGAGAGACAGCCGAAGACCACACCATCATATGGCCATCATCATCGACAGAGAATGCCCAGAGGCACAAAACTGCAGGCAGAGGGCGAGGAGAATGGGATCCAAAGATCAGAAATAGTAAGGGCCATACTGCCATGTAGCCACCACCATCGACAGTGAATGCCCATAGAGGCGCAAACCACAGACGGGGGTAATGGGAAAGGGATCCAACAACAGGAGAATGCTCACAGCCACATCACCATGTGGCCACAGTCATTGACTGTGAATGCCCAAAGAGACAAGGAACCACAGGAAAAGAGCATGGAGTAGGGGAATCACTGGCAATATAGATGGAGACAGAGATGTGGCACCCGTCATTAATGGATATCACCCATGCAGAGGAGAAACCACAGGCAGAGATAAAGAAGCAGGGGATTTGACAGTGACAGACAAATGGAACGAGAGGCAGTCAGTAAGGTGGCAACCATCATTGATGATTAATGCCCATATGGATGAGACAACCACAGTCTTGAAGTAAAAGCAAAAACATGGAGATGCCATCAATGACACAAAAGATAGCATGAGCAATATAGGTACTGGATACCAAGTCAAGATGTGATTCCAATATCAGCTCTCTGTGCCTTGCTGAGGGGCCACTTGTACCATATCCATCTGTAGTTTTGAGACTGAGCTGCATGAATCCATGTGGGACAAGCAATGACCTTCTGCTGTATATGGCATTCCAAATGCACATACTTCATCTTCATTTGCAATCAACTCTTGCCTAACCATTGCTTTCCATAGGGATGGAAGATTATGTTGTATGTGTTACAGTAACATGCTTCTGTAGGCCCCTATACTCATTTTCTCCTACCCATTCGTCATCGGATCTCGTCTCTTCTCGGTCTCAACCATCGCCGGACTTTGTCTTCGAAGTCACGTGACTTCCGTCTTCAAAGTCACCAGATTAATCCAGCCCTCTGGATTAACCTATACTTTCCTCTTTTGGTTATACCCTTGGAACTCTGGCTGTGTTGCCTTGTATTACCGTTACTTTGGTATACGGAACATTCCCTATGACTCGTATGTTCCTCCACATTCTATAGTACTTTACTTTTTCGACTTATGACTCGACTTCGTCTGCTAATTTGGTTCAAGCTCAGCTTCAATACTTCGTATATAAAGCTAGCTCTCATCTGTTGTATTCTTTAGCTTTAATCTACCTTTGTCTTGATCCATCCACTAGAAGCCTAGCGAGCTTCGCCTTGTGTATAAGTAATCTTGGTCGCTCGTCGCGCCCAAGCCTAGTCCTATCACAAGCGCTGCACTTGTTTGTTGAACCGACAAGTCCAGCCGATACTTCTCAAGGAGAGCCCCGCCTCTCGAGAAGTGCTACAGAACTCTCACCGTACACGGAGGCCACTGGTTGCAGAGGCCGTACGCGAGAGCCCCTATAAGGTTCACATTGCGAACTTAGCCAAGTTCGTAACAGTATGTGGGTGCCTGACATGCTGGATTTCCACACCTGTAAATGTCAAGGCCCCAAGGCTGCCCATCTCTGAGATTGGAGTATGCAAGGACTCTGGTGTTGACAATTCATTGTCGCACCTTGGCTTTGTCACACTTCATGTCAGCATATGAGAGAAACACAGGTGACTGATTGAGGGCATGTCAGTCCTTACCAAATGATTCCTCAAGTGCATCCCAGAGCATCAAGTCATAGATGTACATGTTCTTGACAAAGCAATTCAACACTGGGACAACAATTGGATCCATGGTTGACATGCTGGCAAATGTCAGGACAAAGTCGAAAATATCTCTGTCATGTGGTTTATATTATATAACACTTTCAGACAACATGACAATGGTGCTCACTCTGTCACTAAGCACTTTAACAGCAAGGCACTATCTCGCAGTCTGCCAGTAGATCCACAACAACATAAGATGAGTCTGCACACACATGACCCAGCACCAGAGCTCTTGTTTATGACAGTGATTGCATGTGTGGCAGCTTGGAGATTGTCATCACTGATGTAGTTCAATAGCAGCTATATCATAACATGTGGGACCTCAGTGAGTAACCAATATATCCAGAAATGCACATCATCTGACCTTATGAATTGGAACTGACTTGGGATTCTCTGCATCTCCAGCAACAACAAGATTACCTGTTTCAGTGTTGGAATGTGTGTTTATAAATATCAACATGTTTCCCTCATATTTGAACTGTCTCATCCACTTGAACAAAGGTGTCATTGCTGCTGGATGGTTATTGCCAGCCTTGAGTGCACAACTAGTGATGTGGATCTGTCACAGAATAATGAGAATGACAATCAGAATCAATGTAACTAATGCCACCTACCCTGCTTTTGTTGTGATGATAGTGCTCTTCAAGCAATAGCTTGATCATATTCAATGCATATGGGGTTCTGAAACTGCTCCATGACAAGAAAACCACCAGCAGTGGGAAATAGTTGCGATAGAGAAAATCTTGCTGCATGGAGTATCCTTTCAGCTTGTATTGTGTGAATCAGATTAAATGATGAGCTCAGAACCATTTTGTGTTGTATGGGGCAGGCTGATGAACTCATAGTGATTGCAAGCCCTTGATTGCAATGGCATTGAGGGCATATGAACATGTCTTCAGTTACACTCATCTTGCCGTGATCGTATTCACTCAGGCTGATGCAAACTGGGTTTCTGCACCCATCAGCATTACATGTCCACATGTACGATCTAACATCATGGCAATAGATACAACACTCCACACATGTCAATGGCATTTAATCATAACATGGAAGGAAACATACTATTGTTGAATCTTGTATCAAATCTGGAGCCTGAGATTTGGATGACTTGACCTGGTCGACTTCATCAATGTCCATGGTGTTTGGATCAATGTGAAGAATCAGAGTCAGTTTGACATAGGGTGCATTGAGGGAGTTTGAATCTGGCTTGACAGGTTTTCTTCTATTTCATTTGGGCCAGGTATTTGCAATTGATGCCAGCAGCACTTCTGTCCTACAGATACAATTCTGCACTTTTGGCTGTTGTGTGTTGGGAACAGATGCAGCTGTCACTGGAGGGCCCTGTGTGTTGGGTAGAGATGCAGATCCAGCTAATGAATCCTGTGTGTTGAGTAGAGATGCAGATCCAGCTGATGAATCCTGTGTATTGGGTAGAGATACAGATCCAGCTG